>PVJD01010938.1:0-49821 GCA_004026545.1 Mormoops blainvillei
GGTGAAGTACGCTTTGCGATCATACAGCTTTAAAATATGAAAAGCGTAATTTCTCCGATACGACTTAGTGTTAAAGGGAAAAAGCTCCCCCCGAAGAAGCTACTGGAAGGAGTCGTCCCCGGCCACGGTACCTGGCTCTCGGACGAAGCCCGGCTGCCCCGTCGGGAACGACGGGAGGCTGCCCTGTGGGCCTGGGCGCTCTCTTCCTCGGAGGTGTCCCCGTCGGCCAGGCACTGGGCGGGTGGCTGCTTGCTCCCGGCGGCGCTCACCCCTGTGGAGGGACAGTCAGTTCCGATTATTTGGGGTGAAAGACTGAAAGTCAGTGGGCATGTTTTTCCAATGGCAAAAAAAGAGATTGAAAAAAACAAAGACATGATTATATTCTTGATATTACGGGGCTGAGAGCCTCAAATTTGAGGATACAGAGGCCTGGCCCCTGCACTCACATGGGCCTGGACGATGTGGAAGCCACGTGGGCAAAGCAAACGTCCTCTAACTGCACCACGCTGAGCCCACAGGCGGGAAGCGTGGCAGGCGTGGGTCCTGGAAATTTCCGTGAGTGGAGGTGACTTTAGGAAGTCTTTCCACGCTGGTCACTGGGGCTGTTTTGGTGCCAGACTTGGGGGGGCGTGAGTGACCTGTGGAGTGGCTTGAAATGCTTATCCCTGGGCCACAGTGGGAAAAGCTCACTATCCCCACATCCTCGCCACAGAGTCCCTGCCCACACACAGCCACACGGGAGACAGGGTGCGGTGAGGAAGGAGGCGCCTCAGGGGCAGTAACCCTGCCAATCACACCCGACACACTCCTTCCTTGCCACGCACACTGTGATGAGCTCCCCATCGAAAAGATGGGGCAAAAGTGTGCCTTAGAATCAGTGAGACAGGGTAGTCGGTCAGCGGAGCTGGGCCTGAGGCTCAGAACTGCAGGGGCCCTTGGCGTGATACCGTCTCTCTCTGCCTCCCCCCACCTGGTCACCCCACTCCCACCCCGACACCGAGCCCACAACGCGGGTGATCAGGGAGGAAGTGAGCATGTCCAAGTCTGGGTGCTCGGTCAATGCAGATTTGTTTACTCCCTGCCTGGGACCCTCTTGGGCGTGTGGCTCATGAGATTAAGGTCTGTAATATAATGAAAAGGGAGAACGGAAATGGGCCGATGGCGTCTTAACCACGTTTCGTAAGCCCGTTAGCAGAAGGGCTGTGCTCTTTCTGTGATCTTATTTGCTCCTAAATCCACGGGGAGCCTGCGCGCTGGCCGGCACGCACTCTCCCGCGGGGCACGAGGAGAGACAGCACCTCGGGATCTCATTACAAAGCAAACTGTCTGGCAGCAAACTTCCATGAGCAAATCTGGGTTCTCAGCACCTAAAGACCTCCCGATTTACAGCTGGGAGCCCAGGGTGAACCAGAGCAGGTGGCCCCCCCGCCAGGGGACCTGTGCCGTCAGTCCCCAGGGGCACCCTTGGTCCTCTGCTTTGTAGGTGCCCTGTCCCCAGCTGGTCTGGTGACCACTGGTCTTAGTCATTTCAGGAAAACCCGCATATCCCTAGTCTGCAGCAGCATCCTTTCTGAGGGGTGGCAGTGCGCTGCGTGGCCGGTTCTGGCGTCTGTACTGGTTCGCCTGGGTGTTGCTGGGGGTGCACCCCGTGCAGGGAGAGTGGGTGTCCACGGCATTGGCCAGGACGGCCCACGCCCGTCAGTCCCATCGAGGGGGGCTACTTGAACCCAGCGAGCATGGCTGCCCACACTGGAGCAGTGGGCAGGGTTTCCAGAAAGCCCCACCACCGTGCAGAGCCCCGCCGGGGCACCTACCGGGAGTGGCGGCCGTCCCCAGGGCTGCTGCGCAGGCCGCTCCCGGTGGGCAGAGCTCGGCAGGGCCGTCCCGTCCAGCCCGCGAGAGGCTGTCTGTCTGCGCTTCTGCACGGGGGTGGCGCCCGGAGGTCGTGACGTCGGTCTCTGCCGGGCAGGGCTCACCCGTGAGGGCCTGCGCACACAGGACCTGTCAGTCACAGGGGGTTTACACTGGAGGACAGCTTGGCACGCGGGTTGCTAGTCCACACCTCGGGGTTTCCAGACGTCGTCCGACTGACCGAGCACTAGGTACCTGCCCCTCTGTGCCCTGACAGCGCAGGCCCCTGTAGTTCTAGGAATCATGATTTATCACCTATACTGCCTCCCGTCCCCTGGGTAGAAGGCTGGGCACCTGAACGCAGGACCACCTGTCACATAAGGAGAAAGAAACCCGTCCGTCCGGCAGCCTGGTGGCTTAACCCACCCAGAGACCAAAGCTCTGAGGAAGAGGGCGGGGAATTATTCTTTTTTTGGGGGAGGGGTGGGGTGCATTGTTCTGTGTGCATCTTCATAGTCCCTGATGGCCAGAGGGGCAAGAGTGGGTGGGGGCGGTGGCCCCTTGGCTGCAGCCCCACACCCCTCCCCCACCCTTCTGAGAGCTGCAGGGGGTTCTCTCCACTGTGCCATCGTCCCCAGGGAAAGGATGTGCAGAGGCCTCCAGGAAAACCCTGCCCCTTCTCCTTCCCAGCTTGGCGGTGCTGGGGTTGGGGACAGGAAGGAAGCTGCCCCAGGCCCTGGGGGCCACAGGAAATGGAGACCGTAGCTAGAACTGGACTCGTGGCCCCAGGACCTCCTGGGTGCTGGTTCCTTGCCCGCTGGCCCGTCCCCAACAGAGGTCTGTAGGTCAGCGTGTCAGCTGGGCAGACGCAGGCCTGCCCAGCTCCGGCTGGGCACTGCCTGAGCCCAGGGGGCCCCCAGAGCTCAGCGGCCCTGCTGGCGCTGGGCCTCACTCTGGGTCTGTGCCCATGCCGCCCTTTGCTGCACATGTCCTGTGTGGCACGGGCCAGGCCACTACTCCTGAAGGTCATCCTGTGAGGCCGGGATTATCACCCCTTTCCAGGTGAGGAAGCACGGAGCCTCCGGGAGGTCCCCCAGACCAAGGTCCCAGAGCTAAGGCGGGGAGGGACCACACGTCCTGGCTCCCGGATGGCCCTGCGGGGGCCCTGTGTGCTGGTGTGACTATTAATAGCAGCCTCTTCCACCGCAACACTCTCCTAGTTTGGGCAAAAGAGCACGTGACCCCTGCTAAGGAGATGGGAGCCCAGACACGTCGGGCCCATTCTGACTCCTGCACAGATGCGGCTCCCCAGCCCTCTGGGGTTCTGCCTTCTTTCTGGGACAAGCACACCCTGAATGACCCTAGCCCCTAACTCCCTGGCCTGCACCCCACATGTCCACGCCGCCAGCTCAGCCTCTCCGGAGACTACAGTCCTTGGAGGGTGTGAAGTTCCTGGATCTTGCCCCCGACCTGCAGCTCAGGTTATCCCGGGATAACCTGAAGAGGAGGGAGCCCACTGACCTGCAGGCTGTCCAGGGCCACTGGGGCTGGGGACAGGCTCGGGGGGCGACCACCAGACCCAGCGGAGTCGTCTGAGTCAGCCTCGAAGTCCAAGCTGTGAATGGGAAGGAGGCGCTTTTTCCTGGAGGGCAGAGGCTGGGTGAGAAGAGGGTCAGGGTCAGCAGACAAGGAGGACCAGACGCCCCTAACCCTCAGGCAGTGGGGCGGGCGCAGCGGGGTGGGCGCTGGAGACAATCGAACAAGCTCAGAGGGGCCGCCCAGAGCTTGTCCTGTGCTGTCCCCCAGGTCTGCGTGCCCCGCACCCTCACTTAGAAAAGCAGCAGCCATGGAAGGACACATGCCGCTCAAACATGCCCGAGGACACAGGCCTGGGGGCAGGTAGGCTTCCATGGGCTGCGAGGTGCCCCCCGCCCTTTGGGTTTCAGGCAGAGGTGGGGCGCCTGCCGGGGAGGCAGAGGTGGGAGGGAGAGCTCTGTGTGCTTTAGATGTGGGAGCAGAGGTCAGCTCTGACCCCAGCCCCATGGCAGTTTTCCTCCCATGTAGGGAAGAGTGCAGATGCTGCACGAGTCCAGTTTTGTCACTCACAGATGCCTGTGTGCCCCATGGAGGGGTGGGCAGACCCTGTCACTCTCCACGTGGCTCCGTGCACACACACTGTCGCCTGCCTCACCCCTGCCCTCCAGCTTGCCCCGTCCAGCAAAAAACCCTGGGTGTCCCTTTGCTTACTTTTATCCCCCAAATAAATTTAAAAACAAGCAAAAACAGAAACAAACACCAGTGAAAACAAGGCTCATGCTTGGCCCTAGAAAAAAATAAAAAAGGCTCGTGGAGGAGAGCCCGAGGGGTTTGCTTCCCCCAAGATGCAAAAACTGCCCCAGCGGGAGGGACGCGTGTGCCCATGGCCTGGCAGGTCTGGAGGCCCAGGTGGCCTCCCGGCAGGCGCCACAGCTCTGGGTTCTCGCAGTGCCCGTGTGCTGACGGCCCCCTCCTGTTTGGTGCTTGGCGACCTCCGACTGTCTGGCAGCACGGAGGGAGGCGGAGTCTTAGGGCTCATGCTATAGAGGAGCCGTGGTGAGTCCTGAGATTTGCAGGACACCAGAACCCAAGGCCGCGGCTGGCGCAGTCCAGGGGGTGTCTGGGGAAGGCTTACGTTGCTGCTAAGGGGCTGGGCCTCGGCCGCCGCGTCCAGATCTCCATCCGTATCTGTCTGCTCGCCGTCTGCACTTCGCTCTCCAGCGCTTGGGTCAGGCCCACCTGCCACAGACCCCCATTCAGGGAGAGAGAGGCTGGAGGCAAACCCTTTGTCCATCCATCCACCCCCACCCACCCATCCTTCGCTCCACTCCCCCTCCCACCCACCAATCCATCCATCCATCCATCCGCCATCCTTCCTCCATCCACAATCCATCCACAATCCATCCATCCATCCATCACAAAACCTCCAGGCAAGGCCTTACCAAGACCCATCCAAGCATCAGTTAAAACTGGTCCTAATCACAATGGAAAACGAAGTCCGCATCACTTTCCTCCGCGGTCACACCTGCAGGCATTCGCCCTACATCTACTGACCCCTTCTCAGACAGCTGAAGACGCCGGAGCTGCGGTGGGCGAAGGAGGCCCAGAACCAAGCCCTGTTTTCCCGAAGAAACTGCTTCTCCCACGGTCTCATTTCCCCGCCTACCGGCCCGGCCTCGGGCGCAGCTACGAGGGGGCGAGACTCAGCCCCAGGGCTCTCTCCCTTCCTCTTCCTGCCCCCCAAGGCCCCAGGCACGAGCACCAACCAGCCGGTCCCCGCTCCTCAGAGGACAGACCAGGCAATTGTTTTTATTCTCTCTGGACAGTGACGGTTTTGAGGGAACTCACGTCCATCGGTAGACAGAGGCTTTGAGAAGGGGACCCTGTCTGTGTCGAGGGAACGTGGGCCTGAGTGTCCGGAGGCCGGGGTGTGTGTGACTGGTCAGGGCAGGGTCCCTGCGCCTCTGACTGAATAGAAGCAGGATCTCTGTGACCCTCTGTTACTAACTCCTTATGCCCCCGCTATACCGGGGACAGGGGTTTGAGCGACATTAACCTCTCTCTGGGTATCAAGTCATGGTTGAAGGAGACCAAAGGGTTCCCCATGTTTTTGACATCATACAGAGAGTCCTTCCTTCCTAAAGATTTTTACTTATTTTTAGAGAGAAAGGAGGGAGAGAAACGTTGATGGGTTGCCTCTCGCGTGCCAGCCAGGGACCCAGCCCACAACGCAGGCACATGCCCTGACCGGAAATCCAACCGACAGCCTCTCGGTTCACAGCCTGGTGCCCAGTCCACTGAGCCGCAGCAGCCAGGGCAGAGGTTTCCTGCCAGGGAGGTGGAAATGAAGATAAGAACATTCGAGCAAAAAGGGCTTACCGTGAACACTGGGTGAGCTCTGCGCTCTGTCAGATAAGCCTACAACCGAAGAACAGGCACTGAGGAGAAAAGACTCCCTGTGAGGAGCTCGCGAGCTCGAGGAGTGGAGGGTGGAGGCTCCTCCCTGCGTCCCAGACAATTTCCCACGGTGCCTGCCTGTCTTGTTGTGGGGCCTTTGGGAAAACGCACCCCCTACTCTGAAGGGCACTCCAAGACCCTGGGCGCCCCCCACCAGCTCTGCATGGTCGGTCTGTTTCAGGTCCTGGCTGAACCAGGTTTCAAAACATTAACTTGAGTTATTTCTTTGAATACTATTTTTAGCCGCATAACTTCCCCAGCGTAAGAGCCCCTTCCCTGCACCCTTTTTCATAGAATGTGTTTGTGGGCGCCTGGCAGGGAGTGGGATGTCACTCCTGGGGCCTGCGACCTGCCTCCCTGGGGCCGAAGCCACCCACCCCTGCAGCTGCGAATCAGGGTGCCTGCGGCCCCACAGCGCCACCTCCTGGCTCTCGGTGGTGACGGCTTTGAAATTGGCAAGTTCTCCACAGTGTAGGCTAACTGGGCACTGGACCCTGGCTGTGCCCCGGATCCCTGTGACCTTGTCCATAACAGACTCCTGAGCCCACCGGGCCCCTAAGCAGGTCCTCGGGGCTCTGGTGAGGAGCACGGTTTCCCATGCAGCCAGTATCGGGGCTGAGATTCTCAGGCGCTTTGGGCGAGGCTTTCCCTGCGCTTGCTGTGGTTCCCACCCCCAGGCCCACGGAGGGGGCCGGACCAAGCTCTAGCTGCTGCAGGGAGACCCCTGGGCTGGCTCCGGGTGGGCTGAGTGGGCAGGGGAGGTGACATTCTATGGGCTCCAGCCCGAGACAAAGGTGTCAGCCTCAAAGAAGCAGCCTGGGGAAGAAAGGGGAAGGAGCCCCCCCAGATCAGAGTAATGACCCTCCCCGTGTCACTGGGGCACGCCCAGTCATGTCTGTTGTCCCAGCCTGGTTATCAGGAGGGCTGCTGTTACTCTTAAAAATGTCCTGGTTTGGATGATTTATCAGCATCACCCCCAAACCCGCCACCCAGGGAGGAAGGACCTGGGGACATGGGACATGGGACACAAAGCCAGGGCCCGGTTGTTCCAAGAGCTGCCAAGTTAGGAGCCTGGGCTGTGAGCCCTCGACTCGCTAAGAAGCTCTGACACGTACAGCCTCAGGGACTGGGGGGTCAGCATGCAGGGCTTCCTGGGGGCCAGGCCGGGCTGGGGGGTGCAAATGTCTGCCCCTCACACAGCAAACTGTCAACCTCATAAAAAGCCCCAGACAGGGACTGACAGACAGGCGCTCACACACACATTCTAAAGAAGTCTGCTTGGTCCTAAAACAGTAAAGCACGCCCAGGGACAAAAGCCCCCACCTCGCCCCTCCCCGAGACCCCCACCATCCCCTCTGCCCACTCCGCACCTCCACCCGGCAGTCGCGCGCAGAGGGACCGGATCACTTTGGCACTCCCGAACCGCTTGAAGCGGGCCCGCACGTGCCCGTAGTACCACTCCAGGGAGCCCATCTTCACGACTCTGCAGAGAGATGGAGCTCAGGCCCGTGGCACTGCCGTGGGCGACACACAGCTGTGCCCGACAGCCACACACGTGCCCACCCTTCTTCAGCTAGCCCCACTGAAGGGACGAGCCATGCCCCCACGCCGGCAGGGTCACTGGACCTCCCAGCTCACCTGGCCAGGTGGCAAGGGTGGCAGAGCCAGCCCTCCTCCGGGTGGGCGTGGCTGCAGCCCTGGCAGGTGAAGAGGCCGCAGTCCAGGCACTGCCTTTTGGGGGCCGTGAGGAGCCGGTAGGGCTGCAGGCAGTGGGCACAGTGGGTCTCGTTCAGGTGGGCCGCGTCGGACACCAGCTCCCTCTGGGGGCTTTCCTTCTTGATCTTGCCCTTCAACCCCCTGAGGGAAACAGCAGAGACAAGGGGCACGTTGGACACCTGTTTCCGCAGCAGGTTTTAAATGTGCAAACCCACACAAAACTTCCTCATACACTAACACGTGGGTTCAGACGCGCGATCTGGGGATGCTGGAATTGAAGCACTTTATTTTTATAGAAATGACATTGCATGTAAACACTTCTGTGGCTGCAATTGTCTGTTTTTCTGGGATGCATGTGTGTGACTTTCACTCATTGGCAAAGGGGACACGAACTTTACAGGTTCCGGATCACAGGCTGGGGCATGTCCCACCGCTGCCCACGTGACCTCGCGTCGCTCAGCATGGCAGAGAGGGCGGTCAGAGGCCCCGGGCCCCATGCTTTCTCCAGCTGTTAGCGGGAACCCGAGCTGTTCTGACGCAGACTCCGAGCTGGGAGGCTGAGCACAGGGGCCCGGTGTCGCTGGCTGAGCGTGGGCCTGTCGTCATTAGCACCTGGTATCTAACCTGCCTCAGATGGGGTGGGGTTGGTGGCTCTGGGGAGCCCAGCAGGGATCGGGCGGGGTGGTGCCGTCAGGCCCCACGGGTCTCTGTTCCTAGGGTGACTGTTGGAGACAGTAGAGGAGAGAGAACGACCGAGTGGCAGATGAGCCGGACAGAGCGTGAGTCACAGAGAACGCAGAGAAGAGGCTCGGACAGACTCTGGGCGAGGCCGACGCTGTTTTGAGTGGGGCCCTGTCACGTCCACTCTGCCACTCTGACCCAGGTCGATGGCCCTGAGCTGAGGACAGCACCAAGTAGGTGGATGGCAGACTGGCACCCTGTTGAGAAACCTGACAGGTCACTGTACCCTCCGACAGCGGTTACAGAGTCCTGGGGGCAAAGCCGGAGGGCACTTCCTCAATGAGTGGTTCTGGGCCTCCTAGTGGGGAGAGCAAGTTGGGCTGACTGCCCACCTTTGTCCCCGCAGAGCAGAGGTAGGATAGCTTAGCCTGGGGGGTGTCCAGGGCAGGAATCACCTGGTACCCGGTGTCCCAGGCAGGCTACAGTCCTGGACCACCCGGTTTTTAGCGACACAGCTTCCAGGTCGCTGAAAGCCCGTCAACTCAAACTGTTGGGAAACTGTGCCCACTGATGATGGACACATCGCCTTTGTTCTACCTTGGAGAACGTCTGCCAGGCATGATATTTTAGTTTGAGATGAGATAAACGAATCCATTTTCAGTGACAAAATTAGATAGACACTGGGTGCCATTGTCTTCTGAGAACACTGCCCCTGTGGCTTCGGTCGGGCAGCAGAGCGTAACGAGGCCGTGGACAGCGGAGTCGTTCCGAGGGCCTCTGGGTTGGAGCGGGCACTGCCCACACCTCTCCTCTCCCTCTTCCAGCTCTGTGTGAAAAACTCGCGAAGTTCGACACAAAAGCAAGCCTCCTGTCTCAGCTTGGAACACACACACACACACACACACACAGACAAGTGGCCGAGTGGCTGTGGGAATGTAGGGGGAATATTGTCACCCACTGACCACAGTCTATCGGGGTGTCCAACCTTTTGGCATCTCTGGGCCGCACTGGAAGAAAAAGAGTTGTCTTAGGCCCCACATAAAATACACAAACACTAACAAAAACAAAAGAATCTCATAATGTTTCAAGTAAATTTACTATTTTGTGTTGGGCTGCATTCATAGCCATCTCGGGCTGCAGGCGGCCTGCAAACCACAGGCTGGACACCGCTGGTCTCGGTAAGGCTGCACGGACAAGGTCAAGTCTTTGCCTCGCACACAGGAGCACGAGGCCCCCGGAGCCGGGCAGGCAGGGTCTGGGCTCCTGCATCTCCGCTCCTGCTGTGTCTGCAGCAGGCCAGAGACCCCAGAGGCCGGCGTCGGCCGGACAGGGCCCGGCCTGTCTCAGTGGCTGCCCCCCGTTCTCCATCTGGGCGGAGCTGCCGCCCCGGGCCCGTCCCAGCAGGAGGAAACAGGAGGGCACGGGCGGCGGGGGGTGGGGGTGGGGGGCGCCTGCCTGCCAGGGTGGGAAGCCCTCCCAAATGAGAGCCCAGAGGAGTCCGGGCTGGGAGGAGGCAAAGTGCGGGGAGGCTGATACACTTCCGGGACGGAATCTCGGGGGAAGGACCATTATGTCCTGCTTCGGACCCCTTCAAGCGTAACTTCCCTTCTCCAGAGCTGGAGAACAGGAGCTGGGAGAGGGAGCCCCGCACGGGTCCAGCAGAGGAACCAGGTGGCACCTGCAGTTCAGGGCATGTCACCCCGACCTGCAGCTTCACACTGCGGGGAGCCGGCCAGAGCCAACAGCGGTGCACCAGATGTCACTGCGCTGCAGAGACATGGGCAGGCGAAAGCCCAACGTGCAGCTAGAGGTTCAAGTCCCCTTCTGGACGAGAAGACACTGGGAATGCGAGTGACTCTCCGAGCCAGAAGATTTGAAACAGACCCGCTCAGTGCGGACTCGGGTGTGAGGGGTGGAGACGAAGAAGAAGCCAGGCAGAGAGGGGAGGAGGTCAGCGTCCCTTGAGGACGATGCGAGGGAACCCCTTTCACGACAGGAGGGGGTGCGTGAAGCGGGGAGAGGTCACAGCCCCGTGTCCTTAGGCTCCCCTCTCGGGCTGGGATCCAGCAGGGCACAGGGTGGGAGTGTGCGGGGGTGCCAGGGAGCCCAGGGCAGCGGGGGCCGGGGGCGCACCGCCGCAGGTGCAGCTGGGGGACCATGTGCGTGGCGGCTGTAGCTGCAGGCCAGACTGGCCTTGGCTTCCGCTCTCCAGCACTTGGGTTGGGTGTTGGGGTAATCCCTGCCCTGCGCCCGTGCCCCAGCAGGATGGCGGGAGGTGCTGAGAGGGCCAGGGGCGGGCAGGCAGGATTGGGGTGTCGGCACGAAGAGACCACCGCATGTAGGGTAGATGGGGGGGTCAGGGGGTCTCAGTGTGGATGCCTGCGCTCTCGACACCCGGCCGTGACCATTCGCATGTGAGTGATGGCCCCCCTCCTGGAAGCAGGCCGAGCCCTCCACTCTGCATCAGGGACCAGCCAGGGGCCAGTGGAGAGGGTGTGGGGTCAAGGCCCCATCAGCTGCGAGGGCTATGAGCCCGTCCCTGTGACCCACCACTGACTAGGCCCAAAGCGGCGGGCGGGGGATGCGGGCGTCTGCAGGAGAAGGTGGAGCCGTGGTGAGAGGTCGGGTGAGTGAGCGGAGTCCGGGATGGGGACACACCTGCGAGCGTGTGCGTCTTTGCTGAGCGAGGGGCTGGGACTCAGGGGTGAGATTAGACAGGAAACAAGCGACCTGCCTTGTCCTTGCCCCACGTGGCCGGGTGGGCATGAGGTCCAGCCACACCCGAGAAGCAGTGCCCCCCTAAGCCTGCACGCAGACTCTCTCAGCCAGGCGAGGGAGGGGCGGAGGCCCGCGGGTGGCCAGCAGCTCAGCTGGGGGGGGGGGGGGGCAGCAGGCTCGGCCGGCAGGGGCCCTGGGGGGCAGCCCGCAGCTTCTCAGCCCGGCCGACCACAGCCTGCGGCCGCTCTTGCGTATTTCCACCAACCTAGTGGCTTAAAGCAACCCTGGGTTTTATCTCCCGGGTCTGGAGGTGAGAAGTCTGGCCTGGGCGCACTGTGCTGGAGTGAAATGTCGGCAGAATGGTCCTCCGTCCCGGGGCCCCTGGGGCAGACCTGTCCCCTTTCTTTCCCAGCTCCCCGGGGCACCTGTGAGCGTGCGGTGGAGTCCTTCTCAAGTGTCTCTCTGGCTGTCATGTGCGCCAGCCTCCCCCTTCCTCCCGCTTATGGGGCCCCTGTGATAACACTGGGCCGCCCGGGTCACCCAGTGTCACCTCCCCACATCCAGGGCAGCTGCTTAGTGGCCTTCATGGCGCCTGCAACCTTTATTCCCCTTTGCCACGTAATCTAACATTTTCACAGATTAGAGGGATCCAGATGTGGGTGTTTTGGCGGGGCTCATTTTTCTGCCGGGACCCTGAGGAGAAAGGAAATGAGGCTGCCCTCCCTGCTGAGAGACTCCCAAATTAGGGTCCACCCCAGGCCATTCCTGAGAACAGCCCAAAGGTGTGGCCTCCAGAGGCCTGGGAACGAGGGTCAGGTCTGACCCCGAGGAGGGGGCTGCAGCTGGGAGCACCACAAGTCACAGAAGGAAGCGACAACGCCATCAGAAGTTAAGGGGACCAAACTAACGCCGACTGTCAGAGGTCCTTGTCGGAAGACACACCTGGTGTGAGGATGTTAGAGGGCGACTGCGGGACTCTGAAATCCCCGTGAGCCGCACAGACATGAGGACTTCCAGTGCGGGAGACAGAAGTTCACTCGTGTTCTCTGAGCCCCTCTGAAGCCAATGACGAAATGAGGACAAAAATGACAAAGAGGACACCGTGCGGATGGACAGCGAGGTGCTGAGGGAGCCCACAGACGGAGGAAGTCCTGGGCCCTACTGGCAGCTGACTTCCCGTCCCAGCCGCTTCTTCGGTCCCGGTGTCGTGTCTGGGCGCCACGTGGCCTGCCTAGGTGTGACTTCAAATGCCTTGCTGCCGTCGCCACTGTTGTTAAGCCACACTTCTCCCCTGGCTCACGCTGGGCAGCACTTCACAGATTTGCTCAGGAATTAGGCTCTGTTTGCAGACGTTAGGCCTGCCCATCACCCCCTGTTTGCCTTTTTGGGGCAGGCTCCCAGGCCCAATATTTGACTTGTGGGCCGGGCCCCTGAAACAGGGCGTCTGTTGAGGGAAGCTGCCGTCCTCGCCCAGGGTGTGGGTGCCCAGCTCCAGCTCTGCGGCGGCACTGACCGGACTGAGGAAAACCCAGCAGTTCCAGACTGAGCACAGCTTAGTGGCCGCTCCATAACGCAGAGAGAGCGACCGGGGGGACTTTAGACGGGCAGAGAGGAGGCCGCTTCTGCCCCACGCCGGCTGCAGGCCCATGGGCCAGGCTGGCGGGCCACCTCGGAGCTCTGGGCTCTTCTGGAGGGAGGGTGTCACGCAGCTGGGACTCTGGACTGGAGGGAGGGTCCCTTCATGAAGGTTTACTTTGGGGCACCTCTGTGTTTATGTGACTTTAAAAACCAAAGACGTGGGATTGTCTTGCCTGTACTTAAAGCCTTTTTGATACACAAGTAATGTGAATGAATGTGGAACACTTAGGGGAAGAATAACACAAAATGACGCCCAGCAAGGCCCGCCCGGCCCCTCCTCACGGCCAGGACTGACCGCCGTCTTCCTCGCTGGGAAACCAGCCTCGTCCTTCCTCTTCTGTAGTTGGGGACAGCATGGGAGTCACACCGGGAGGCTGTCGGAAGACTAAATGAGGTGTCAGGGGTGCGGTGGCTGTTGTATTTTATTTTTTTATTGAGTAGTTTTTCCATTACCCCCCTCCCCCACCCTCCCCTTTGGCAACCGTCAGCTTGTTCTCAGTACCTGTTTTGTTTTATTCATTCATTTGTGTCGTTTTTATTTAAAATTCCTCATATAAGTGAAATTACATGGTATTTGTCTTTCTCTTATTTCACGTAGCATAACGCCCTCTAGGTTTGTCCACATTATCGCAAATGGGGAGATTTCCTTCATTTTGTGGGGGAGTCACATCCCACCGCATACGTGCGCCGCAGCTCCGTTGTCCGCTATTGCCGGACACCCGGCTGCTCCCGTCTCGGCGATTGTAAATAACGCTGCAGCGAGCACGTGCACGGCAGCTTTCTCAGTTAGTCTCTTTATGTCCTTTGAATAAATATCCCAAAGTGTTGTTACTGGGTTGTATAGCAACTCTATTTTTAAATTTTTTTGAGGAGACTCCATACTGCTTCCCACAGTGGCTGCGCCAGCCTGAGTTCCCACCAACAGCGCACGCGGGCGCCCCTTTCTCCATGTCCTCACCAGCACCTTTTGTTTGTTGATTTATCGATGATGGCCGTTCTGACGTGGGAGGGGATGTCTCGCCGTGGCTTCGATTTCCATTTCTCTGATGACTTGTGACGTCGAGCATCTTCTCATGCATCTACTAGTGGCCTGGAGGTCTTCTTTGGAGGGCTGTCTATTCAGGTCCTCTGCCCAGTTTTTAATTGGATTTTTTAAAAATCTGGTGATAAGTTGTATGAGTTCTTTATATACTTTAGATGTTAACCCCTTAGCAGATGCATCATTGGGAAGCACCTTCTCCCATTTATCGTATATTCGTATATATTTTTGTTACAATGTTTTCCTTGGCTGTGCAAAACCTTCTGAATTTGATGTAGTCCCTTTTGTTTATTATTTTCTTTTGTTTCCCTTGCCTGAGGAGACACATCCGAAAAGATATTACTTAGACCGATATCAAAGAACTTGCTTCTTATGTTTTCTTCTAGGAGTTTTATGGTCTCAGGTCTTACATTTAAGTCTCTAATCCTCTCTGAGTTTATTCTTGAATATGGTGTACGACGGCGGTCCAGTTTACTTTTTTGTTTTTTGGTTTTTTTGCATATATCTCTTCAGTTTTTCCAACAGCACTTATTGGAGGTTGTCATTTCTCCACTGTATATTTTTGCCTCTTTTGCCATAGATTAATTGATCACAGAAGTGAGGATTTATTTCTGGGCTCTCTATTCTATCCTGTTGATCCATATATCTGTTTTCATGCCAGTACCACACTGTTTTGATTATTGTAGCTTCGTAGTTTAGTTTGAAATCAGGGCACATATTTCCTCCCACTGTGCTTTTTCTCAAGTTTTCTTTTAGCTCCCCTGGTGCACAGATTAGCTAATGTTCTCCACAAGAACTAAGCCCCAAAGGGAGAGAACACGAGCATTAAGGAGCAGTTGCCTTCCCAAAGGGCCTTTCAGGTCTCAGTAGCTGGCTTCTTGCACCTGCAGCTAGAACTGCCTCCCAGGAGCCTCCCCGGTCCTTCTCCCCACACCATCGCCCATTCCCAGGGGCCCCAAGGACAGCGAAGGCCAGTGCCGCGGCAGCGTCAGAGCCAGAGCGGCCCCTCTGAGAAAGCCTCTGTTGTCCACCCGCCCCTCACACCCAGGGGTGGCCGCGCCCGTGGGCTCCCAGCCCAAGCCCTGCACCCGGCAGCAGGCTGGCACCAGGACACCCGTTCTCTTGCCCAAACATCAACCCTGCTCTAAAGCTCAAAGTTCACCCACAGCGATGCCCACGTCCTCCTGGCACCACCCCGCCCAACCCCATCCTAAAGTGCCTGCCGGTGCCAGCGCTGTTAATGTCCTGTTTGGTGCACCTTTGAGTTTTCCATTCTTTGGCACTCAGCACTCTACCCTGATGGGAAGCCAGGAATAACATCACACCCTGTACAGTAAACACCCCACTCCCAAGTCCCTGCTCGCACACGCCAGCTTCAGGGAGAGACTTATGTCGGCGCCGACTAAGCCGAAGGCCAGAAGCCCCGCCCCGCCTTCCTTCCCCTCCGAGTCCCGAAGCGGCCTGCCAGGGGCTGCTGGTGCGCCAGGGAGCCCGGCCCCAGGGGAAATCCCTTCCCGTCAGCTCAGAGGAAAGACACACAGAGGTCACTGTGGTTGGCACCCTATTCCCTGAAATAAACACGCATTCTTTCTGGAATGCCATTAGGAGACTCATGGGGGACCGGGGCCAAGTTCCCCTGACTCTGCAGTCTCACAGCTGGGACACCTCTGGGTTCCCCAGGGGGCTCGGAATGCCTTCGGCACAGCCTCGTGGCGGGGAGCCTGAGGCCTGGCCCAGGGGTCAGAGGCTTTGGTGTCCCGGGGGTCGTCTGGTCAGGCAGGCGCTGTGAAACCAGTCTCACAGCCTCCCGCCTTCCATCCCTGTGAAGGTCAGGGGCATGGAAAAGCTCGTTTGCTGGGAGCTCTGACAGGCGAGGCCTGGAGGCGTGCCCACCTGACTATGTATTAGGTGGGGTGGGCGGGTCTTCCCCAGATCTGCCCAACACCGTCCGCAGCGGAGGGACACTCCTACCGGGGACGAAGCCACCTAATAACACATTTCTGGTAACACTGTGAATGTGAAAAGAAATCTCCCGTTTTTGTTCGTTCTTGGATTGTTTTGAGACAGGCACACTTGGTGAGTTACCTCTTTAGGAAGCTACCTTTCGGCAAACTGGCTCTTGGGGAAGGGACCTTGAGCCCACACGCCGTGTCCACACATGCAGGACAGGGACCTGCTCTCCAAGGGACAAGAGTGTTTGTTTCCTGGTTTCACAGTTCCCCACTTGTGAACTGTGTTCTGTCAACGACCTGGCAGGCTTGTCGAGCCGGGCCATCCCCTTGGCATCCCTGTCGGAGCACGGCCAGGACTTCACACGCTCCTGTGCACAATTCCTGGCCTGCGGGTCTGCCCTGGCCACCCACGGAGCAGTCCCCTGATTCACCAGTGGAGCCCAGGGTCTCCACTGATTCACGGACCACGTCGTCATCGGGCGCTGGGAGCGGATGGGAAGCTGTCCCCAGGACGGTCATGGAGAAACCCACAGACAGGCTACAGGGAAGGCAACACGGGCGGGGGCAGGGGAGAAGTGTGGGATCGTTTGTGTTGAAATTGGTTAAATGCTCGGACAAACACTGGGAAGAGATTGGGAAGAAGGGGCGTTTATACTTTAAAAGCTATCTCCAGTTTCGTAACGGACTGCTGGCATTTTAGCCAACTCGCTCTGCACAGCCGGCTTCGGTGTACAGGACCTGGGTCTTTATCCTACGTGCATTTCGGCCGTGTGTGGCTGCCGGGGTCACGGGGGCGAGCGCACTGGAGGAAAGGTCACGGGGGGCATGGGTCGCTGGGGGAAAGGCTTTTCACAGGCAGGGGCAGCTTTGCCTTTTATTGCATATTGAACCAACAGCACAGTGAACGACAGAAAAAGCGCCAAAAACAATAAAAAACACAAAAAGGCCTTCCCTAATCCCCCCCCCCCGTCCATACGACTCTTCCCTCCCCGCGTGTGTTGCCAGCCAGAGCCGTGTGCAGCGTGGGAACCGGGCACGAGAACACCCTCTGGGCCTTGCTAGCCCCGACTGAACGGTCCCTTCCACATCACCTCCTCTCTGCCGCTTGCCTTCCCGGTGCCCATGTAACGCTCTGCTGTCCCCTGCCGCCTCTCCCCGTCTTATAGGGGTGGGGGTGTTTCATAAGCTCCCCATCATATGGCGGCTGAGAAGACGCAGGGGATGCACCAATCCCCCGCCCCCTGCTGGCCCGTTCTGAGCAGACGGGCTTCGGCCCTTCTTAGCAAGGACATGGCCCTGACTGTAACCAACTGCCCTGGGGACCTGGCCTCAGTCCCAGGTCATTCACAGCACAGGGAGTGTCACAAGGTGACCTCTCACAGGAGAACTCTTTTCCAAGAGCATGCAGAGGCGGCCTGGGCCCGCCTTTCTCTGCAGCGTGAAGTGGCTGAAGGACTGTTTAGATAGGGGGTCGTGGATGGCGGGGGTAGCTGTCCATGTGCAAGATACACGGGAAGTCCTGTGAACCCACCGAGGCTAAGTCCCCGGCTTTGAATCCTGGGGTCCGCTGACTCACACGCCCCCCTCACCTAGAAGCCTCTCCATCCCAGTGACCCAGACCCATGAATACGTCACCTCGTTTGGCAAAAAAAGGACTTTGCAGGTGTGATTAAGTTACGGGTCTTGAGATAGGGGTTATCCTGGGTTATCTGGGTGAGCCCAATATCATCACAGGCCCTTAGAAGGCGGAGAGGGGGCAGGTTGTCGGAAAGAGAAGGGGGGTGAAGGATGTTGGGCTGAGAACGGCCTTGGGAATGGGGAAGGGCAGGAGCCAGGTGGGTGGTGGGGTGGGCGCAGAGGTGGGAAGGGCGGGGACACAGGCTCTCCTGAGAGGCCCCAGAGGGGAAGCCGCCCCGCCGGCACCTTGGTTTCAGCTCTTCTGAACCTCCCGAGCCGTGAGGCTTGTTTGTGTGCCTGTCACTAAATGTGTAGCAACTACGGCCATAGGAAGCGAACGCGGTGTCATCTGTGTGGGGGGAGCTCCCGCAGCCACATCTCTCAGCTGTGGCCCAGCGTGTGCGGGGCCCACCTGTCCACGGAAGGTCTCATAGGTAATCCGGCCCAGCCCCAGCGTGGCTCAAGCGTTTCCCGCGTGCCCCCGGACCCGGTCTAACCGTGCCTTTCCCAGGTGAGGGGACGGCTCCATTGGCTCAGCTATTCAGGCCATGACCTTGGAGTCACCTTTGACTCCCCCCATGTTCTCCACCCCACACCCAACCTGTGGACAAACACGCCGGCTCTACCTTCGAAGCACAGCTGACTACGCCGGGAACCCACCCCCGGCAGGGCAGAGGCCGGGTCCTGCTGTCCTAACGCGGGAAGGCCTGCAGTGACTCAGAGACAGGCCCAGGCCCTGTAAGCGCCGTGGGACCGCACGATGCGGCCTGTGCCCTCCCCCCCCTGCTCTGCCTGGGGCCCCGACAGGCAGATCCTGGCTACTGCGCTCACCCCCTCGGGCCTTTGCTCAGGTGTCCCCTTCTCCTCAGGCGGACCAGTCCACGGCGAGCCCCACAAAGCGTAACCAGGAGCCGGGGGAAGGGACATGCAGGCAGAAGGGAGTTAATGCTGCTGGTGGGTTTTGGCTCAATAGATGGGGAGGGGGACGGGGTGCCACGGACACTACCAGGAAGGAAGACGGAAAGCTAGCCTTGTCCCCAAACCCCTCAATTGCCACGTTCAGGGTGTTCCCCAGCGGATCAAGTCTTCACTCCCTTATCGCCTTTCGCTCTTCTATCCTTGCAATGCTGTGGCCCAAGCGTGACCCAAGCATCACCCAGCTCGGGGATGGTGTCACCTTGGGAGACGGATCAAGTTGAAACAACACTGTCCAGGGAACACCTGGGAGTCAGGTGGGAGAGGCGAGTCGCCTCCTTTTCATTATGAGGAAACGGAGGCCAGAAGGAAGGACGTCTCCCGGCACCCAGCTCCCTCCCACCCAGCACCTCTCCCCGCCACCCCCACCCCCACGGGCTCCAAGGCAGCTTGGGCTCCGCCCCGCACACTCACTCCAGCCTCTCTTCTTCCCTCCGTCTCAGCTCAAAGTCCCGCTGAATGACTTCCCAGACATGCTTGGCTTCTTCGTCCGTGAGCTTGGAAAGGTCCAGCTTCTTCCCCATCTCTGCTCCTCAGTAGGGTCCCACCTGGGAGATCACAGGATCACAGCGTCAGCCCCAGGAGCTCGGGATGCCCACTTGCTCGCTCGCCAAGCACCGGGCTGAGCCCAGAGCGCCGTGTTCCCCGGCAGCCTGTCCGCACCTGGGTTAGACGTTTCCTGAAACAGGAGAGCAAATGAACCTACGTGTAGGGTTCCCACACCCTGGTTTTAAAAGGGATCTGCTTCCCACCCCCGGACCTGGCACCCTTAGGCACAGGGTCCCTTATTCTCTTTCCTTTGTGGAAGAAGTGGCTGTGATGGCAAGGACAGGACGTGCTCCGTCCCCCTGCCCTGGGGTCGTGCTTTGTGAGGGGAACCCCCAGGTGTGATCCTGGAGAAATGCTCCACAGCGGGGGGCGGGGGAGGGAACAGCCTTGCTGTGGGGCAACATTCTGTTTGGATGACACTCCCTGGGGGCGACAAAGCTTGCATGCCGCCCAGTGACTTCAGCAGATCTTCACTGGGGCCTGAACTCCGTCTTCCCTGGAATGTCCAGGAAGAGGTCCCATCCACCTGTTCTCATGGGGGAGACTTCGAGGCAAAGGCAAGTCTCGCCCAGGCTCCCACGCACTGGGAGTGGCTCCCGCAGTGGCAGCAGCTCCCCTGCGGCCGACCCTGCGAGCGGGCTCGCCGCACCCACGGCAGCAGAGCGGCGCCTGCTCTGCGCCAGGAATGTGCGCGCATAAGAGGTTAATTACGAAAAGTGACATTTTCTGAGCGGCACTCAGTTACCATTTGAGATGAAAGTTTCCACAGAGATCGCATGGCTGTCCACTAGAATGTTTCCTGGCTTGTGCCTTACAACTGGTGGGAAATCGCTTACATTTTTGTTCCAACCCTCGGTATTGCCCCCTTTGGGCGCAGTGGGACCATGAGCTCTGCACCCCGAGGGAGCCCGAGAGCCCAGACCACCCCTGTCCTCCTTCAAGCTGAACTTGGATTCTGGACACGGAAACATGAAAACAAAATGGATTTTTGATGCTCCCCGGAGCGCACAGTTTCTGGATAAAAAAAAAATTGGAACGAAGTTATTTGATGGATGACTGGGATTTATTGTGTGTTTTTTTTTTTTAACCACTTTTGAAAAAAAAAAATTGTATCCTAAGAAGGGCATTCATTGAAATTCTATTTCCAGAGCAGACAGAAGTGCCGTGACCGTCAGCTGAGCGTGACCTTCTCTCTCGAGGGGACAAGGCCCCCGCTGGCTTCTGGCGGCCTGGAGCGAGGCCAGCAAGAACCACGCTGAGACGCCACCGGGTTGGGGGTCGGGGCACAGCAGAGAGAGGCGCACAGCCCCCACGCCCCGCCCTGCGCTGCAGGAAAGGCCGTATCAGGGAACAATGCCAGCTCGCACACTCCCGGGACGGCCCTGAGTTACTACGGAAAGTGACACATGTCCACTGTGCTCGGTTTAGGAAAACCAGTAATGATGGAACGTGTGCTCTGAAGCATATACCCCATGTTGCTCAAACTAGACCAGGCCCTGCCACTTCATGGGCTAGACGTTACCTGAAAAGTTGTACCCAAGTGCGTGGTTTTAGTTCCAGCCCAACCCCCGCTGAGCTGCAGGGGCAGGGAGTGGGGGGAGGGAGAACGACCCCCATCTCAGAGCCTGCTCCCAGGGGGCTGTGCCAGGTGGTGGCGGGCGCTCCCAGGGGGCCTGTCCCTGGGACAGCGGGGGGAGGCAGTGGCCCACAGCATGGTCTTTCCTACTGTGACCGAACCCTCCCATTTAGTGGATGCACAAAATGCTTAAAGCTTTCTGAAAACCATGGTTAGAAAAACGATCTTAAATTGAATGAAGAATAAGTTTGACTTCAGAATTTAAAATGTATACACCGAAAGTCACGGGCGTTTTGGGGACGTGTTGCTAGCACCCGGTCTGGCTCGCCTCAGGCTGGGACACTGGAGTGGCTGGAAGGGCCGGCCCCTCTGCCAGGCACAGTTACACCACGAGACGAGACGAGACGAGACGAGACGAGACGCACGGCCCCGGGGAGGGGACAGACTTTCGGCTCACCATCTCCCCTCCCATCACCCCCTGCTTCCTGGCTCAGTGAGGCCCCATCTCCACCCGGCTCCCCTCGCCCACAGCAGCCACGGGCAGGCAGCTCGGGGAGGGCACAGGGCTGCCCGGGCGCCTGACCCGGCCTGGGGGGCCCTCCCAGGGCACGTGTATCTGGAGGGCGGACTCCACGCCCCAGGCTCTATCTGTTCCTTGCCCCATCGGGGCAGATAACTCCTAGTCATGAGGTTCCTGAAAAACACACTCCCAGTCGGCGTCTGGTCTCCTGCCCAGCTAATCGCACCGTTAATCTCTGCGATGCCAGCCTCCCCCAGTCACTGAGAAGTTACAACGGAGAAGCGAGGGGCCGGCTCGGCGGGGGACGGGTGGGAAAGACAGTGGAACTGGTTTTAGAAACTGAACACCCTGGGCCCAGGTGGCGGAAATTCAGGGGTGTGTCATCTTTATTGTTAAAGGTTCGAGTTTGCATATTGGCCAAATTAAAGAGAAATCTGGGCGGGGCTTCCTCCTTCACGACACTTGCCCCGACCACGTCTGGGGCGGGCTGGCTAGCCCCTGAGCCTCTGAACGATGATGATGGGCGGTCACCCCCTGAGCAAATAAAGCTGGGAAGCCCGTCGGAGTCCCTCACTAACGCCCGGCTCGCCATGGCAGGAACGCCTGCTGACTCAGAACCCAGGCGTGGGGGGCTGTCCTTGCCAATAAGGGTGCGGGCACACCCCTGAGGGAAGGCCAGGTGCCAGCGTAGCGTTCACCCCTGTGGCATGTCCCAAATGCTGCCTCCAGAGCTGGGCCTGCTGCCCACCATAGGAGCTCACCCCCCAACCCCCACCCACTGCAAAGGGGCCCATTTCTGCGGAAGTCCCCTCCCCCTGCAGGCGCACCAGCGGGTGGGCGCTCTGTAGCCTGTCCACCGCCTGCCCACTCTCCTGCCCTGCCAGGTCCCTCATTCACACACGGACCCAGGTCCTGCATTTGCCGTGAAGGCCTCTGCTCCAGTGTCCACGGCAAGGACGGGTCCCAAGCGGAGGCTGCAGGACGAGGATGGGGACGAGAGTCGGGAGCTGGCTTCCCATTGCCAGCCAGCCCTGTGGCCTGGGACAGGTGGCCTGGGGGTCAGCCTCCCCGTCTGTGCCACAGACGGCAGTTGTGGTCTGTGACTCCGGGCCCTCTCCAGCCGTCGGCGATGCCGAGGGGTTAGAATTGGGGGGGGGGAAGGGGTTTGGTTAAAAGGAGGAGGGAGCTCTTCCTCCGGCAGTTGCGTTTGCAAAGACCAAGACAGTCAGACCTAGAAGGCCGACCCAACCACATGAGCAGACACCACTTTTCATGCACAGCCACCAGGGTCCCCTATCCCATCAGCCTACTTTACTGCCCCTGTCCTCCCGCCAGACCTACTCCGCCGGTGGCACTTTCTCAGTCCCTGATGCGCGTCCGTGTGCCTGGCACTGTCCTCGCCTGTGTGCCAAGGCCGTTGCTTGGCTGCCCATGGTCTGCCAGCTCTGGCCCTCTTCCTGGACCTCACGCCAAGGGCAGGGCCAGCCTTTGCAGTCAGTGGGCTACTGGAGGCCTCGCCTCCCCCCATGGCCACGGCAACCTCTCAGAAAGAAAGGTGCAAGTAAGATTTTAAAAAACACACATAAAAAAAAAAAGAAAGAAGATATACAGGCCCCAACCCAACTGAAAATGAAGAGGGGTGTTCAATATTTGGGTACGATTTGAGCCTGTGAAATCCTCCGGGATTTACAAGGAGGTTTAGCTCAGGCCTGGCCCGCAGACCCTCCCCGCATCTCTACAGCATGGTGGGCGGGCAGGAGGGGGCCTGGAAGCAAACAAAAGATGATTCCAAAAAAACTGGGGCTTCTGGATGCCCAGGAGGAGGCCGGGAAGCCCCCTCCCATGACAGGGCAACCTCCCAGCTCGGTCCCCAAGATCTGCAGGGCAGGGAGCCCAGGAGGAAGTATTCACCCCAACAGCCTTGGGGCACTGGGCGTCCACCCCAGTGAGAACCCTCCCAGTCCGCAGCCTCAGCTCAGTCTGCACGCAGACCCACAATGGGGCTTCCAATGAAAAGCGCTGTTTTACCCAAAATGGGCTGTCTGAGGACACCGACCAGTTTGATCAGAGCAGACAGGTGAAATCTGAGGTTTGGGGCTCTGGGTGGAGGGACAGGATTTCCTCCAGCCTGGAGCGAGGCCAGGGGATCACTGGGGGCGTTTCCACACCAGCAGAGGGGCACCCATCTCCACGGACCCTCCCTGGGCCTGAGTCGCCTGTCCTGGGCGCCACCGGTGCCCCACCCACTCCCCTGCACCCTGCAACTCACCTACTCTTGCCCAGGGTGTGCGGGCCCTGCTTCGTAGGAGGCTGGGCGTCTGGTCAGGGCGCTGTGGTGGCTGGGAGCAGGGCGCAAGGCAGGAGCTGCTGACTGCCTCGGCCCGGAGGGTGCTGCCCGCCCGGGTCACGTGGGCTGCGCCCCGCCCAGCTCCGGGAGCGCGGACACCTCAGGGTGCTGGGCCGGGGGAGGGGCGCGCACCCTGGTGCCCGCGCGGGAGGCGCCGGTGCAGGAGAGAGGCCCTCGTCCCCGCCCCAAGCCAGCTTCTGGGAGAAAGGCGGAGGCGAGGAGGGGTGGGTTGAACCCACACCTGCCTAGTAGCGCGACTCTGCCGGGTGATGCTGCGGACAGTCTGCCCTTGGTGCGATGGGACCCCATGCCTGAATGCTCAGCGGCGCGCTCGGTACCTGGTTAAATTCCCATCCCAGCTTTGCAGGGAGAACACTTCACTCTGGCTTTACAGATGGGGAAACCGAGGCTTGGAAAGGAGCCTTAGCGAAAGCCACAGACTAAGTGGGAACACCAACTGGGGAGTGGGACTTTGAGACCAGGGTTTCCTCGCACAGATCCCGTGCCCCTCACCGCCCTCCATCCTGCCGGGCATCTGCACGCCCTTGGACCGGGAAGCCCACTGCGCCTGGAGCCCCGCCGCAGGGAGGGCGCCTAGCCCTTGCCCACCAGGAAAAGTCCTGCAGGTAAGTCCAGCCGCCGCGGCTCTGGGAGGAGTAAGTATCCGCGCGCAGACGGGGCGGGGCGGCGCCTGCGCTGCGATCGCCCTCCTCCCCGCTGCGCCCTGCGCGGGGCGCTTCAAACCCAGTCCTTCCCAGGTGCAGCCGCCCTCTCCGGCCGGCCCGGCTCGCTCGCCCTTCCCAATTCCCGTCTTCCCTCCCTCCTCCGCTTTTGGGCGCACAAAAGCGCGCTCTCCTCCTCCCTCTCACTTGTAGTTAGAAAAGAAAGATCGAATGAAAAGTACATTTTCCCCCCGGAACTACTTTTGAAACTCGGCTCCATATCGGCACAGTGCAGACAGGAGTATAAATACATACATAAGCGATGCTCTTGGGCGAACAGTTATTACCTCCGTTTTATGGTACAGGAAACTACATCTTATAGGATCGTTGGGAGAATTTGTAAGGAACTTTCAGAAACCACAAAATGCTACTAAGAGCATTTGGTTGCGAGCGTGCCTACTGAAGCACTGGAGGTGAATTTAGGTATTTCAGGCCCCTGGGCCGCCTTAGGATGGGGGGGCTCTCACCGAACACACAAATCAACTGGTGTGTACAAACCCTGGCCATGCGTGCAACTTGCACTTTAACCAGTTTCCACAACCTGCGTGGAAAACAATTGCTTGTAAAATTAATACACCTCCCCTCCCAAGCTGGTATGGGGGCTGTAAGTTCCTTAAGGGTAGATTTAAAAACAATGTTTTATACTTCAGTGATTATTTAAATTAGTAGGTTTTAAAAATGTATAAAGTTGATATGTGGGGATATATGATAAAGATATGTGGTAAAGAATATAAACGGTTTAAAATGAAAAGTCAAATTTGCTTATTCCTTCTCCTTAAGGACAATCATTATTAATGGCATCTGTGCATCCATCCCCAGTTCTCACGTGTGCGGTTCGGCTCATGGGCCCTCCAAGCGACTGCGAGGGCCTGATGCCAGGCGGGGTCAGTCATCAGCTGGCTGCATTGTCCTGGACACGCCACTGGCTCTCCCCCAGGCTCAATTCTCTCTTCTGTGCGGGGGGTGGGGTGGGATGGGGGGCGTAATAGGGTCACTTTGAATCAGGACAAGTGAAGCCCTGGGAAGAGGCCTGCCCTGTGCTGAGCGCCGGGAGGCTCGGAAGGCCCTCGGCGTAGACCCAACTCATTCTTTTCAGTGGTTACAAAGTATCCATTGTAAGCACTTGCTGTAAGTATTTGATGGACAGTAAACTTTTGATGTTTTGCTATTTTAGATACCCACCATAAATATGTATATTGTGAATGATAATATTGACACAGGCGTTTTTATGTGGATGCCTAAGTATTATTGTACATATATACATATTATTCCAACGTATCTGCAGAATAAACTCTGAAGTTGAAATGGCTGCATCAAAGGACACATGTGATTTTTTAAGAGAAAGTCCTAGAATTAAAAAAATGTTAAATTGTTGAAACAATCTCAGAATCGCAGCAATTCGCAAGTGTGACACAAAGACCTCCCCCGTCACGGACACAGACAGTCTGCCGGAAAGCGGCTTACCCCACCATCGGAACTGGTAAATGGCACGTTGCTGCCATCCAACCACGAGAACACTTTCCCATTTTGCCAGTTGTCTCAATAATATCCTTTATGTCGAAAGGATCAGTTCAAACATCTGATTTCTTAGCTTAGCTGTTTCGGGGCAACTGGGAGGGGAGAGCAAGAGAGGAGGGGAGAGGGGGCTGTGGGCTGGGTGGCTCCGGCCAGGATCTTGGGACTTCGCTGTGTCCCCTCGCCCTGAAATTCTTGGCCTCGCAGTCGAGCCCCCGCCCCGCCCCCGTTTCTCAGGGCTCCCAGCGTGCCCCTCAGCGGTGGCCTCTGGCCCCCCTTCTTTTTGCCCTGTCCTTGTGACTCTCCTGCCTTACTCACTTGCTTGGGGCTGGCTTTCTCTTTCTCAAGACTGTGTCTCGGTCTTGTGTCTTACAGGTGACGAAACCAATGCCCAGAGAGGGGGTGACGTTTCCCCAAGGTCACACAGCGAGTTGGAGGCGACTTACACCTCCAGCCGGGGGCCTCTCTCTGGGCCACCAGGGGCCCTGGAGAAGCCCGGTTGGTGGGCGGACACCAGAGGGTGCTAGAGGGTCCCCTCAGCTCCTAGTTTTAATGGAGGTTGTCTGGAGACCTGGCCTTGGTTCGGGTGTAGGGCAGAGCGGGCTGCTGCAGCCAAGCCTGCGAGAAGTTCATGTTGAAAGACAGGCCTGAGGGCAGGGGCCTCTGGTTTCACAGCTGGGGGGCTCTCTGTCTCCAGGGAGAGCGGGCAGATGAGTCCCCCTGAGTGCCGGGCTCATGCTCACAGGGAGGGGAGGGACCCCGGGGAGAGGAGATCCCTTGTCCACCAGGGAGCGTCCCACAGTGTCAGGAAGTGGCAGCTTCCTCCGAGTTGGCGGATTAGTGCAAGAGGCCTGTTGTCCCCTCCCCACTGCCTGCCCCCGGGGGTGCCCTAGCCCCCCCACCCCACCCCGGGGGCGGGCAGTGGGTAAACCTGTCTCTCACTCGCCTGTCTAAAACCTCTGGGCCACTTGAGCACTGACCTCACCGAGCCACCTGCGGGTTTGAGATGAACATCCAGGATGTTGAACCCACAAAAAAACATTGCCCCCAGTCCCAGTCATGTCCAGTGAACCAGCTGTAAATTACAAGAAAATATGTTTTCATCAGATTTAATAAATTTAAAAAAAAATGATGGATCTGGAAAATTGAGAACAACCGTAATTTGGGAAGCATTCTCAAAAAATAATCATGCTCAGCTGGGTGGGAAATCACAGACAGGGTTTGCAGGAAGAGGGTCTTGGTGAGCGGGCACCTGGCCCTGCCCCTGCCAGCCCTCCTGTGCGTAGGCCACGTGACTTCACACGTGGAAGGACACATGGTGGCCCCTGAGTGAACTGCATTCCTTGTGGGGGTCAGAACCCCTGCCGAAGCACCTGTCTGCTGTGGCCCCCGCTTGCTCGGCACTGCGGCCCTTTTATGAATGACACCCTGCCCCCGACACGGCCCTGTGCCACGCCCTGTCGGTCCTGCCCTCCAAAGAGCGCTTCTGGGCGGCCAGCCCTCGGCACCGTTGGTGGCCTGGTCACTCCTTGCTCGTCCTCATGGGACCGTCCTCCTAGCTCGCCTGCCAGGTGTGCCCGATGGCCTGCCAGCGCCCTGGCTCCCGTGCCGAGCCCTGGAAGCGCTGGGGCTCTGACGCGCACTCTGATGCCCGGCGTGCCTGGCAGGCAGCAGGCCTTTGATAACTGTTTGCTGAGTAGTGTTCACAGTCACAGCTGTGCATTTTGATGATGCCTTTGACTTTAACTTTGACTGGTGGGCGTTTTCCAAAAGAGCCCCCCCCGCCCCCGCCGTGGACTAGGCTCACAGCACCTTCCTGGGGCCAGGGTCCCTGGCCGTGGGCTGGGAGGGGGTGCACGGCCCGCGCCTCGTGATCTCTGCTTCTTCTGGGGCCCCACCCCCTCCTTGCTTTCGCGGCGCGTGGGTCCTTACTGTGTTCTGAGGCCTGGCTCCAGCTCAGCTCAGCCTTTTCCTCTTTCTTGAGCTGCTCTGAGACCACCTTTTGTTTTCTCTCTCCAGGAAGAACATGTGAGAGGGCAAGAAAGAGTCCTCTTTCCAAAGCTCGACAGTCTTATTCGTTGGTCGCCGCTCCACACGTTCACGTGCTCGGAGGCGCGGGTTCCTCAGACTGACTTTGGCATCACATCGTCCCGCATGTGAACGCGTGAGGGATGAGCTTTGGTAAGCGCCAGGCGGCTGCTCTAAGTGCCAGGGAGGCCGGCCAAGAGCGGGGAAGATCTCCCGAAGAGCGAAGCCGACTCTGGTTGCATCAGGCCCCCCGGCTCTCGGGCGCTGGGACTTCGGCAGCCCTGCGGCTCGGTCGGGGAGCGCTGTCTGCCCCTCAGTAATCTCCTCGTGGGGCTTCCCCGGCAGGGGGTCACGGGGGTCACGAGTGAGGCAGAAAGGGTCCCAGCTGAAGGGAAAGCAACTGGCGGACAGAGTTTCATGCTCTCCCCTCGAAAGACCCACTTCGGGAGGTCCCAGCGCTGCACTTGTGAAGGTGAGGAGGAGGAAGGGAACCGGTCCCCCTGAAGGCCTACTGTGTGTTAAGCAAGCCTTGTCTGGGCGCCTGACTGATACGATATCTATTGGGTTAGGGGCCTGAGCTACATGCCATCTCGATCGGATCGCCTGCTGACCTACACGCTACCAATTGGGTGGTGCAGCCCAGGAAGCCGAGACACTTGCCCGAGGCCGCACAGAGAGGTGAGATGTGATTCAAACCCAGGTCTGAGTGTCTCAAAGCCTCGATGTCCACCAGGTCTGGGGCAGGCTCCCACCACAGCCGGGGAGGCCAGCTCAGTGGTGCCAGCCTGGCCAGAGGCAGAAAAGATGTGAAGGGAAGGCCCCGGAACTCAAACCAGAGCCCCTGGGGTTACCTGCCAGCAGCAGTGGGAAGCAGCCCACTTCCCTGAGCCACCCTGCCTCCGCCAGGTGGTGGCCACAGTGACAGTTCTTCCCACATCTCCGTGGCGGCCGTAAGTCACAGGATGACCTGACTTCGGCGTCATCTGTGTGAGCTGTACTTTCTAGTTCACATTAAAGTCTTGTACCAACATCCTGGAGTGTGTGCGGCGTTGCCAGTGGCCTTCCCGCAGTGATGTCTATCACAAGGTCCCCCACGTGGGCTGCTGGTCCCTCCTCCTCTCGGGTCAGTCCGACGCCAGGACTCGGGGGTCAGTGCCAACTGGAAACCAACCAGAACCAAGAATGAGCTTCCAAGAGTACCTCACCCGGTCCGCCCCCACCCGGGGCCAGATCCCAACACCCAGCACCAGCCAAGCAGTGCCCCGCAGCCCCACGCTCGGCCCACTGAGCCTCGCCTCACCCTTCTCCCATCTGCACACTTGCCCCAAGCTCCATGTTAACCACCCCGCTTCCCACACCCTCGCCACCGCCCAAACCCCAAATTCAGTGACAATTTCCAGCCTTATGTCCCACAGCGCCCTGACCCCACAGTCCACATGGCAGGCTTGTTTCCTGGGGCACAAGTCAGACCTTCAGTTCAGGGCAGAAACCTGACGTCGCACTGCGCTTTCCTGCCTTCCCCTGTCGCCTGCAGCCATCCAGAGCTCGCCTTCAAGGTGGGCTCCAGTCCCGCCGCCTCAGGAGGCTGGGCAACCTCGCCAGCTCTGAAACAAGCCTGGACGTGTATTTTGGAGTTTGGAGACACTTGATTAGAATTTTCAAGTATTTAACACTGGCTAGCAGAGCGGCAGGCCCAGGCCCCTCTCCTGGGGCATGCTGGCAGAGTTGGGGGGCCTCGTCGGCCCCTTTACAGAAACCTGCCCTCCCGCCTGCGCAGGGCGCAGCGGTGCTGACGGCCAGAGCCAGGATGTAACCGTCAGAGGCCAGTGCAGCGTTTCCAGTGAGGAAAAGCGGGCCATCCAGTGAAATGTGACGTTTGTTAAACATTGAACAGGGTTTATTTTATTAGGATAAGTATGCTCTAACTATTTCACGGCGTACACTTATTTATCCAAAAATATTATTGGTCATTTATTTGAAATTAGAATTGAACTGGGCGTCTCGTATTGGCTCCAGAGTTCCACCGGGAATGCCCTGAATAGGCTTTCTACGCCGAAGTCGGGGGCCTTCCAGGGCAGCGGTGGAACTCTGCGTCCCGGGACGGGGATCTCTGGGTGGGCGAGTCTGAGCTCGAACCCCTCGATTCCATGGAGCAGTCCCCGCCCCTCCCGGAGGTGCTGGTGTGGGGACACTGTGCAGAGACTTCACCTGAGATGAGGTCTTACAACAGGATGCTCATCGCCAAGACCTGTCCCCATCTCTCCTCGCTTCCTCCAGAGCAATGACTGGGGCTAGGGCTCAGCGAAGCCCAAATGGAAAAATAAAGTTCCTGCTCTGGGAATAAACCGTATCTTTCCTGACACAACTGCAGTCCTGGCTACTGTGTGTCACCAAACATGGGGGACATGTGTGCGGATGGACCTCGAAGGTACTGAGTGAATGGAGTTTATTGATTTGGAAGAAATCTCCCCTTCTCAGGATGCGACTTCAAGGCGAGCACACTTGGAAATGATCCCAATACACTGCTCTGCACAGTGAGGGGGCGGGTGCCCGGGGAATGAGGTGTAGATGCTGCCATTGCTTTGAGGGGCCTTTGAGTAAGAGCTTTGAGGGGTTATGTGGTAGAAATGTGAAAATAATGGATTTGTTCGGTAAGACTGGACACTCCTCCATGATTCTGTTCCCTGGGAGGGCCCAGAAGACGCTTCCGCCACCAACGCGCTGAGTGAGGGACTTGGAGGCCTGGCGGGTGGGGGTGGGCTCGGAGCACAGGAGGACTCCGTGAAGGTCTGGGCCCACGTGCAAGCTGCTCTGGTTGGTCAGGGGGCGACGGAGGGGATCGGGCGGGAAGATTGGACACAGAGAGCTGCGTGTGGACCTTGGGCATCGGGCGTGAGTCTTGCATCTCGTGTCAACGTGCACCAGAGGCCATGCACTGCAGAAGGGACACTGCCCGAACAGGCATGCTGTGGACGTCCGCCTCGGTCCTTGGGACGGTACTCATTCCCTCGAAATGTCCCTTCCTTCCCTCTTCCCTCTTTCCTGCATCCTGAACACGTGTCCACCTTTGCCAGGGCTACCACAAGGGATGACAGTCAGGGATATCCTCCGGGGCTGGCCCCTGACATCGCCAGGACTGGTGCTTGGTCTTGGGATGGCAGCCTGGTCCCTCTGGACATCCTGCCCTGGATGTCGACCTGAGAATAGGCAGAGTGGACCCCGCAGGGCCAAGCCTCATGGCCAGGACCGGCCGGACGTACAGCCCCAAGCCCGATTCTGGGTCATCTGCTGCCGTGACTCCTCCGCACCAACAGGGGGCGAAAGAGGCCAATGGTGCGGGGTGCGGGGGTATCACAAGATGCGCGTTGCCCAGCCTCCTGCCCTAGAGTTTGGGGCGGCAGGTCCAGGGTGTTTAACCCCCTTCGGCTGACGCCGGAAGGGCGGGCTTAGTGTCCCCACATCTAGCGCGGGGCACCTTCCTGCGCTCCGAGGTCTGAGCTCCCAGAAGGCACGACCGGCCTTAGCGAAAGTGCAGCGCAGCGCAGTGAGGTCTCCATGCAACAGAGATGAGGTCGTCTTTCACACCCCCCCCCCGCCCCCCGCAAGCGGGAACCACCCCCACCTCCACCCCCAAGTCTACCCACCGCCTCCATCTGGGCCTGGCTCTGGCCTCAAAGCCTTTCCGTCTGTGGCCAAAGAGCTGAACGCAAACGCGTAATTAAAGGCAGGGATGCGGTTTCTCCTGGCGGGCGAGTCCCCCACAGGCATGCAGGCGCTCTGCCCCCGCGTCTGTCCCCTGGGGTGGGGCTGCTCGTGGGCCCCCAGCCCAGGAGGAGCTGGGGGCGCTGCAGGAAGGCCCGGAATTCATGCCCTTACCCCGCTCCCCGGCCCCCTTCCCCGGGACCCTCGGGGGCCTCTGACACCAGCCTGCGGTGCGCTTACCTGCTGGTCAGAACGGAGCCCCTGGCCCCAGCCCGTCGCTAGGACATCCGCAAGCAGAGCTGTGCTGTTACCGGAATTGGTGGAAACTGGGGCAGGTAAACCCAGGACTCTGCGCGGATCAGGTGACCTGTTCTCACTCACTCCCCACATGTAACTCCACATGAAACCAGACCGAGCCAGAAATTAGTTACGGAAATCCCGCACTGGGCCCCTCCAGAAGGGTTTTATCCACAGTCTTGACTTGAGTGCTTTTTGGGCGTTTGTTTTTAATAGCAAATTTTACAGAAAGATCCCTCTTGGTGCCCCTGCCTGGTTCGTCCGTGGCCCAAGTCCCAGTCCGCCAGGTCCCTTGGGAAATCATTTCCCGGCTGGGCTGTTACTCCGGGCCTGCCGGGAGCCACGCCTCCACGTTGCTTCGCTGGGCTTCCTGCTCCAGCTAAGGGAGCCCCTGATCTTCCCAGGGGGATGGTGACAGGAGCGCTGGGACTTCCCTCCATTCCAGCACAGGGTCTAGACCCTGGCTTGCAGCCCCAGAACCAGGAGGGGGGAGAGGCCTCCGGGGACCCTCTGCAGCCAAGCCAGGCTGGCCCCTCGGCCCTCACCCCAAACGGGCAGCTGCTGCCAGGAGACCTGCTGGCTCCCAGCTCCTCCCTTGGGGCCTGGGCACCCGAGGGGGCCCGGCCCCTGCCTTGGGCCAGACCAGAAGGCAGAATCCCCTATGCCAGAGGTGCAGGGCAGGGGCAGCGGGTGGCGGACTTGGGTGGCAGCGGTGGGGGAGGGGCCAGGCATTGATTCTAGCTCTTGGAGGCAGATGGATGGGACCTGGGCCCGTGTTGCCCAGGAAACGATGGGAAACTGGCTGGCTGTGCTGGTGGCTGAGTCACCCTTGGGGTGCGCGGTTTCTGGTGTGGGGCCCGGCGGTGTCTGTGGGAAGCTGGGTCCTGGGTTCCCGGCAGTTGCCTGAGGGCCCTGGAGAGGAGTCCAGAAGCTCTCCTCGTCATCCGTTCACACCCAGTGCCAGCGACCTGAGGGGGTTCGCCGAGGCCTGGGACACTCTGAGACATCTGCCGACACTCGGCTTTTGCTCCAGCTCCACCTGGGGGACACCGTTAGCCCCACAGTGAAGCGAGGGGCTCCCAGCTGAGAACAAAGCCCACATTCCTCTCCTGGCCTCGTCGGGGCTCCAGCCCTGCACCCCATGGGCATCCTTGAGTCCTTCCTCCCTGCCAGAGGTGCGGGCGGACTTCAGACAACCAGCAGGGCAGGGGGACTAGTCACAGAGCCGGCCACTGCGACAGGCACTGCTCCTTAGGCCCGAGGGGCCAATGAGGTAGAGGGTTCCGGAGCAAAAAGGAACAACCAGCTGCTTGGGAAAGAGGCTGTGCCACCATCGCCGCGGGCATGTCACAGCCGGGGCCACCACAGGCAGGCAGGGAGGGAGGGGCATTAGGACCTCGGCCTGTCCCCTCCTGCTCCCCAGGCCTGGCTGGCACCCCTCAGGGCTGAGCCCACTGGGAGTCAGAGGGCCGGGTGTCGTGGCTGCAAGTTCAGCAGCCTGTGCCTGGGGCACAGCAGGCTAGAGGTGGCGGGGCCTGCGAGGGGCCGCCCACGCCCTCGCTTCCCTGGGCTTCCCCAGCCCTTTTCACCCCAGCTCTGGGGGGTCCCTCGTAAGCAGCAACCGATATGTGACAGGCTGCTGACCACACCCAGGCCCTCTGACCACCCTGGCCACAGGGTTCCTGGGGTGGGAATCTGGAGGGCGGGGGCCCCAGAGAGGGACCCCCAGAGAGGACAGCCGCTTCGGGGGCCGGGAGGGCGGCCTTGGGCTCCCTCGTGCTCAGGTGAAGCCCAGCCTCAGCGACTGGGACCCAGTGACAGCCTCCTGTCCCCTGCTGTGCACTGAATGACAAGCACGGGATGCTCCCCGTGGCTCCCAATGTGTGCAGCCCTGCGCTAAGTGTCACTTGTGTGACCTCACCCAGCCCCGCAGCACTCCTGTGGCACAGGCACTGCTGTTCACGTCCTCGTGCTGTGGATGAGGACACAGGCTCAGGGAGGTTGAATGCCACTTAAGTCAGGGGTCCCCAAGCCCCGGTCGGTCTGAGGCCCATCAGGACCGGGCCACACAGCAGGAGGTGAGCAGCCATGTGGCCTGAGCTCCGCCTCCTGTCTCGCCCACCCCGCCCCCGTCTGAGGGAAAATTGTCTTCCACAAAACCAGTCCCTGGTGCCAAAAAAGCCACGGACTTAAGTGATTTTTCCAAACGTCGCTGGTCACGCGGATGGAGCTGGGGCTCCCGCTCAGGTCTGCCTGAGAGCCGAGTATGGCCCCCATGCTGCATGGCTCCTCCCGGAAGGCCACCCAGGCCACCTGAGTGGTCCCTGCAGTGGTCCTGGGGAAGCTGGTGACCGGGGGCCCACTCCACTGACCCCCAGTTCAGTGACGGCAGAGCCAGGCCCCTCGGGTGGGAGACACTCCCTTCAACCTAACAATGCTCTTCCCTTGGAGACCCTCTGCCCAGCGCAGCCCCTCCCACCCCGGCATGAGTCCTGAGTGTGCCCCTAAAGAGCCCCCCTGTCCTTTCTCTTCCCCCCAGCCCAGCGCCTTGCTGTCTGCCCAGGGAGTTCCTCCCTGTTACTTCCGGGGTTCCCAGGGGTCGCCCCCCCACCTGCCCCCCAACCCGGTCCCCGAAGGCCTGGCTCTCCAGGGCTCCCTGACCCAAGCCCTGCCCCCACCTCTCTGCCGGCTCTGGCCCTGGGCGCCTCTGCATCCCTCCATGCCTCCTTTGGAGTGCAGGGGTCACAGGTCTGCCCCGAGATGTGTCCCTGTTAGGGGCTCATCCTGGAACGGAGGGAAAAAGCATCGTCCCAGACGGCCAAGTATGCAGGAGCCCGGTGTTCCTGCTGGCCCCTGTCCAGCTGCGTCACCGGGCTCCTGGGAGAGCTTTCTGCAGAGCCCTCTGTTAATGACAGGCCCCCGGGCCAGCCTGGCTCCCTATGCAACCAGCTCGGTTCTGCTGCCTCCGGTGCCCTCTACTGGCCACAGGGGTTACTGCGGCTGACCCTGCGGTCCAGGTGGGTCCAGGGGGACCCGGGGACCCAGGATCACGCAGGATCACATGTGCCCAGGAAGAGCAACCACACTGCAGACCTGTATCTGCTGAGCTGTCCACCGCCCAGACCAGGAGCCTGGGGTGAGCCCACGCAGCCCGGCCCACTGAGCCCAGCGCACGCCCACTGTGAGGAGCCTGGGGGGCTGCCAGGAGGCCGCAACATCTGATCTCCATCAGTGTCCCAGGCACCTATAATGACAGCTTTCTCCCGGGCAGACCCTAGGAGGCGGCTTGAGGGTTTTCATGGTTTTGTCCCTGTGCTGGAGGGCTTGCCACGTCTCTTGGCGTCTGGCTTCAGCTTGATGGTCTTCGGGATTTTACAGCTTCGACGGCTGATTGCGCGGGCAGAGTGACTCCAGACGTCTGGATGCTGGAGTCAGCGGTTCTGCTAAATGTCCCTCGTGTCAAACCCGGAATGGACGTGTGCCGCCCGGGAAGCACCCCTTTCGGAGCTCCCCAGTCAGGTGGCAACAGCCCACCGGGTGCGGCGCTGTCCCTGAGCCCAGCCAGCATGTCCCCACGTGCTTGGCCTCGCCGCTGCGCCTTGCTCTCTCTGGTGCTCAGGCAACGGGCTTGTGTCCAAGTGGAGCAGGAGCTCACAGTTCAGAGGCGGATTTAACGGCGGGCGCACCGGGCGCGCGTCCTGGGCCCCAGCTTCCGAAGGCATGTATTTTTATTTTCCCTGTCTCTCTCTCTCTTTTTTTTAAGGGGCCCAATATTTTCTTCTGCACCCGGGGCCTCATCCCACCTTAATCCGCCTCTGAGCTCACTCGTTGAGAGTGTATTCCGAAAGACGTCGGAGAGACGACAGCCATGCCTCTTTACCATTCCATCTTACGTGAAGCGTGTCTAGTGTTCATCATGTTGTTTAATTTGGCTCTTTTCCTTTGGCCCTGTGAGTGTTGTCAAAGCTGGGGACTCCCAGCTTCTGGCCTTTCTAAAGATTTCCATCGTTGTCTCAGCTGTATTGTTAAAAAGACTTATCACTCATATACACTAACTTCCTTTCCCTCCCTCCCTCCCTCCCTCCCTCCCTCCCTCCCACGGGCGACTGCACCCAGGCCCGCTGGCCTGCGGAGGGCGAGCGTGCTCAGGCTCACCCCACCGGGCCGAGGGACCTGGGGCTGCAGCCCCAGCTCCCAGCGCATTGTGGAGGAGGCTCCTGGTACCAGCAGGAGAGGCGCTCAGGCACAGGGCCTGGGTCACCAGTAAGTGGCGTGGCGTAGAGCTAAATGAGCCACTGACGACACCCTCCGCTGGGTCTCCTCCACGTGCTCCGAGGCCTGGGGCCCGCCGGTTGGGCGCTTATGGCAACGTCCTGCTCTGGGTGCCAGAGTCCAGGTCCCTGTGCCTAGGCCCCGACCGCCACCCCACCCGCCTGTGGGGGTGGGAGCCCCGCGCCCTCCCCATCTGCCTGCCCAAGGGCTGGGCCCTCCCCTGGGTTTTCAGGTATGACTGGGCTCAAGACCGTCCGTGCTACCCTAGTCCCTAACTTGTGCCCCAGCTCGGGCAGGGTCTTCAAAGGCTATGAGGGAAGGTCCGTAGATGTTTAGGTTAATTTAGTTTGTGTTCTTAAAAAAGAATGGGTTATGGTGTTAGGGGTCACGGTATAAGAAGGGGGAATCCCCCAAAACCTGCATTTATGTACAAAAACTTGTGCATTTATTCTTACATGTTTAAACTTCATTCCCTTCGGAGTACTCTCCCTTTGGTGTAATACACCTAATGAGATGTTTTTTCCACCACTCAAAACAGGTTTTGAATTAACAGATTTTGATGCCTTTCCATGTGTCTCCTGTTTTTTGTTTCACCTCTTCCACGTCAGCAAGGAAGGCCACCTTTCCCTTTGAGGGCCTTTTTCACTTGGAGAAACAAACAAAAAAAAAGTTGATCAGGGCAAGATGGGGTGCACAGGGAGGGCGGAGCATGTGAGTCATGCTGTTTTTAGTCAAAAACTGCCAAACACTCAGCGTGGTGTGGGCAGGTGCGCTTGTAAATCACCCATCATGAAGTGGGCAAAGGCATTGGGTCTTCAAAAAAGAATTCACTGAAGCCGAACGCAGCCTCTCACAACAACACCAGCTAGTGCACTGGTGCAGATGGGCTCCCAGAACACTCCGCTAGCGGGGAAGCCTGGACTACAAAGGGCCCACCCTCCAGAAGATAATTCCGGGTTTTTTTGAGTCCCCCCTCACAGCTACCGTAATCAAGACTGTGCTGTGTTGGCAGATGGAGAGACACACAGATCAGTGGGACAAAGTGGAGGAACCAGAAATAGATTCACACCCAAATGCCCTGTGGGTGCCTGACGGAGGTATAAGAGCAGACCATCGAAGGAAAGCGTCTTTTCTACAGATGGCGTTGGAGACGCTGGGCATCTGGGGACAAGGGGACAAACCTCAACCTAACCCTCCCCCATCAAACAAGCACCAACTCAAAATGGGTCACGGAGTTAAACTAGAAAACCACCAATCTTTTAGGGAAAAAAATCAGAGAAAATATTTTGGATTGAGGAGTTAGTTGCTTGGTTTGACCAGAAACACTGTTCATAAAAGGAAAAATATGGATAAATTGGACGGCATCAAAGCTACAGGCTCTCGCTCTGTGGAGGATTCTGTTAAGAAAGTGACAAGAAAAACTACCCATTGGGGGACATGTTAGCAAACCACACACCCCAGCAAGGATTAGTGTCTCGAGTATTAACACGTAAAGAAGTTAAACTCAACAGTAAAAAACAAAAAACAAAAAAACCCCTAACATCTAATTAGGAAATGGGCTAAAGACATGATGAACGGGTTTTAAATTTTTTTTTTTAACCCAAAGAGGACCCACAGATGGTAAATAAGCACACAAAAAGATGCTCCATGTCACTGGTCATCAGGGAAACACAAACGAAACCACATGAGGTATTGCTTCTAAGACCAGCTGGCGCAAAAAACAGCGCTAACACCCAATCCCGTGCTGGCCCGGATGAGGGGAACGGCGGCTCGACCTGCTGCTAGAACCGGAGCTGGGACAGCCCCTCTGGGAGAGGGTGTGGCCGTGCCTTACAAAAGTGAACACGCCCGCAGCACCCAGCCCAGCCGCGACACCCCTGGGTGTTTATTACAGTAACTTGAAAACTTCTATTCACAAAAAAACCTGGACACACACGTTCATAGGAACTTCGCTTGTGTTCGCGGGAAACAACTCTGATCCCTTCAGCGGGCGGGCGAAAGGTGGAACGAATTGTAGTTCATTTGTATCATTTGCAACAGTTCTCAGGGACAAAGAGGAACAGACTGAGCACATGCAAGACCTTGGATGGATTTCAGGGAATTATGCTGCCTGAAAAAAGTCGCCCTCCGAAGGCCGCAAGTTCTCTGAGTCCATTTCAGAAGCATCCAGAGGTGACAAGTTTATAGAGGTGAGGAGATTAGTGGTTGCCAGGGTTAGGGACGCGCCAGGGAGGGGCTGGCTGTGGCTATAAAGGCACACTTGGGAGAGGTCTGGTCTGTGTCCTCCCCGGGGTGGTGGCCGCGGGAGCCTACATGCGCATGAAATCGCACAGAACTAAATACGCGTGAGTGCATGTGAAACTGGCAAAGTGCCGACGAGGTGGACGGCTTCTATCAAGGCCAGTTTCTTGGTTGTGATGTTGTACGATACTTAGGCCCGACGTAGCCTTCGATGGATATGAGGTATAGGGCATTCGGGGCCTCTCTGTATTATTCCCTCCGATGACACGTGAATCTACAATTATCTCCAAGTGGAAAACTGTAAGGATGGGTGGCTACGACAGAAATGAAAATCGACGTTTCTCTCCCTCTCTTTCGCCCTCCCTTCCCCCCCTCTAAAAATAAATAAATAAAATCTTAAAAAAAAAAAAAAAAGAAAAGACTCGTCTAATTCAGTTTAGGGAAGTAGCTGCTTGGAACCGAGGGCGGCTTTGACCGTGAGGGGGCACGAGGGGGCCTTTTTGGGGGATGGGAATGTTGTCCGCCTTTGCTTTGGGGCGGCTCCCTGGTTGTACGCATTTGTTGAACTTCATCAGAACGTGTATTTTACTGCACACAGGCGTACGCATTTATCACAGCCCCCCAAGACGGACGCTGAAAACGAGCGCCTTTTGTTGTGTGCGCTGTGACTTGGACCCGATTCAGAAGCATAGGCTCCGCTGCGGCTGAGCGGGAGCGGGTGGCAGACGTCGGTTTCAGGGCAGCTTCCCATGTTCCCTTTGGCAGCTGGATGAGGTTTCTCTCGTGTTACACTTCCCTGCACTTTGTAGATAGTTTAACTCACCCCAGCTGCGCCCCGATCCCCCCGTGCCCCGTGACTCCCATGACTCATGGTCCGGGCGGCGGAGTCCGTGGGGAGGAGACTTGGGCGCGGGACCCACGCATGGCAGTGAGGCCTCGTTCTTGTTTGCTTTCAACCCCAGGGGGGTTCCCGCGGGACGAAATCAAGATGTCACTTAGACGATTTTTTACGAAAGGGCAGCTTGCTGTTCTGGATATGGGGGGCGGCCACTGGGATTTCCCTTCACGAAATAGCTTGCTAGAAAGCTGGAGGGGAGTTCCTGGCAGGCTCTGGCCCAATTCAGCCCCCGTGGGATCCACCCCAGGCCCGAACCCAGGCTGATTCTTGGGGGGCACTCTGGACAGGGTCTGGGCATTTCCGCCCAGGGTGGCCCCTCGGAGGGCTGGCCGTGTGTTCTCAGCACAGCCCCTCCCTCCCGCTCCTTCCTGGCTGGCACCACTGCGCCTCCTCCCTCCCCGCCCCCGCCACGGGCACTGCCCGCGGCAGACACCTTGCATGTGTACCTCTGGCAGGGCCGGTGCCTCCCGGAGACCGACCGGGCGGCCCGTGCTCTAACCTCCCCTTTCGGCCAGGCCCCGCCAAGGCGACAGGACCGGTGCTGCCCATCTCAGGCAGAAGCTCAGAGCCGGGAAGTGTTTCCGCAGGCCCTGGAAAGAGGCCAGGAACTAAACACGGACGACGGCTGCAGTGGGGATGAAGATGTCGGCCAGAGCAGGAAGTCACTGCTCTCTAGGCCTCAAGGGACAGAGAGAGGCGGGGAGGAGTTGCTGGAGCCCAGGATCTCAGGCCACCTGGTGGACGTGGCAGTCATTTTAGGCAGGTCTAGTAGGAGCCAGGAGCCCAGAGGGATGGCCCGGTGGGTCCCTTGTAGTCAAGTTGGGGCCCACTGGAGAGAAGGGGGAGCAGGACGGGGAGAGAGAGAGAGAGAGACTCTTCTGACTCCTCCCCTCCTGCCCCTTCCAGCGGTCTCTGCTCTTGTCTAAACCCACCCGGAAGCTGGAAGACAAGGGGCTGAGTTTCTATGTCCCTTCTGTGCAGAGTAGAGGAGCCAAAACCAGGGGGCGAATCTGAAAGAAGACAGGAAATGACCAGGACACCTTCCGACGCGACGCCCCCTCCCCGCTCAGTGCCCGGAAGGTCATTCCCAGGGGACGTGGGCGGGTGGCCAGGGGGGTGGGTAGACTGTCCGAACGCGGTGGTGAGACAAAGCCGGTGACATAACAATGGCAGAGTCGAGGTGGTGGAGATACGGATTTTCACTGTAAAATTCTCCCAACATTGCTGTAGGTCTGCACACTTTCGTAATAAGATACTGTAAAAAAAAAACCAAAAAACCCTCTTTGAGTGAAGTTTCATCTTTCAGGGCAAGAGGAGGGTAAGTTTCTGGCATAACTGTTTCTGCCCGGAACCCCCTCCGCTTCGTGCTGGGACAACAGCGAGGAGCCCTGGGACCCCCATGTCTGCAGCTTCTGGGGTGCCCCTTCCATCCTGCGTCGGGGTTGGGGGCAGAGGCCGCACGCTCCCGGCTGGGTTTCAGTCCGCACCACGCCACGTGTGGCCCACCCAGGGCTTTCAAGATTCGTGTTTGCCACTCCCATGTAAACATCTGAAAAATTCTCACAAAAGTCCAAATGTCCAACTTCAGTTTGAAACCGGGAGACGGGGTAGCCCTGGGCCCGCCTTTCTCCACGGACCGGCGGAGGCCGAGCCGGCTGGATGGCGCGCCCCAGTCACCATTACCCGTCCCACCAGCCCTGCTGCCTCCCTGCTGGCCTGTGCTGCTCACTCAGGCTTCCTGTCTTGTCCCTGAAAACAGCGGACCTAGGACCCTGGATTCACTAGGACACTTCCGTTTATGACGGCCACTCCACACCTTCCCTTGATGGCTGTGTCCCTTAAGCCGCTCTGTCCACGAAGCCCTTTGTGACTTGCCATATCCACGGGTCACCTGCAGTCACTTAAAACTTGAAAATGGATTCTTTTAAAGAAAAGGCCTATTTTTTGCCTTTCCTAAGTAGTAACCTCCATAAAACCAAGAGTTTGGTGTACTCAGCAGGCTTTCCCTGACACTTAAAGCACGCTTGTGCTTGAAACCGTGGGCTAACCACACGCTCACGGCTCGTGCGCCCCTTCCAGGCGACTCTGCGTGGGGCAGGTCTCCGGGAAGCCCGCCGGGCCTCCTTAGCGAGGTCCCCCTGGCCCCGCAGTCCCTTTCCCGAGTCACACGTGAACAAGTCCAGGTTGCTTCTACCTCTGAGCCCAGGTTGCTTTCACGTGACCGTGAAACTCGGGGTACGCAGCATGGCCTCCAGCGTCTCCCCGGCCCCAGAGACCAGTTCCCGCCCTTCCCGAGTCCAGTGGCTTCGGGGCCTCTGCGGGCTTCAGCACGTCCCCAGTTTGCCGACATTCACCCAAGTTCACCCAGGAGAACCTGGCCTGTTCAGACTGTAAGTCCTTCGCGGGGAGCATGGTATGTGGTGTGGGACAGGATCGTGCTGGAGAGACAGACGGGCCCAGGGACAGCCCGCCCTGCCGCACTCGGGGTCTGTCGGTGCCGTCAACCGACGCTTAGTGATCTCCCCTCAGGTAACTGGATACCTTGCCGAGGACGCCGTGTTACTCCTGCGCAGCCGGAGGTGGGAAAACCTCGGCAAGACCCCCCCCACCTCCCCCACAGTTTACTGAGCTTCCTGTGGGCCGGCGCACACAGGATCCAACCTGGTGGTCGCACGGACACTGTGCCGGGGCTGCTGCCTCCCTGGCCCCTGGACGGTTGAGGAAAGTGACAAGTGGCATTTAGAGAGGTACGTAACATGCCTAACGCCCCATAGATGGTAAGCGATGGAGCCAGGGCCCGAATCCTGGTCCATGGGGCAGCCATGTCCGCTCCTGATGCCCGGCCAGTCCCAGGCAGTCGATGCTGAGCCATTTCTTGCTCTTTTGGTGAATTTGTCCAAGTCCCTTCCACCTTCACTCACAGCTTAAGTGGTTTTGTTGTTCTTGGATTTCCCCTTGGCTGCCCCTCTTTGTGCTCCCGGAACTGGGCTCAGGGCCGTGAAAAGGCCGCACAAATCCCCCCGTCAGCGTGGCTGAGTGCGCCCCCCACAGGGAGGCTGTGAGTCTTCCTGGGTACCCGGTGGAGTCACACAAGCAGCCTCCACCCTCGAGAGGGATGACGTCCTCTCTCTTGACCAGCACCACAGAACACTCCAGAAAGAGGACGGGAGTTGGGGTGCTGTCACCAGGCCCTTGGCTTCCGTGGCTTAATCCTGCCCACTGAGTCTCGAGCTGGAGGGCCTGGCGCATGGCGTGGTCTCCACGCCCACGCAGGAGCGAGGGAGTGGCCGGGCAGCTGATGCCATGCTCTGGCCCGGGCTGCCCCCGCTGATGCGCCCGCCGGCAGTGCCCGGCTGTCTGCCTGTGCCCAGCACGGGGGCCCCGTCTGCCCTGACAGGGCGCACCCTGTGGAAGAAACCGACAGAGAGGCAAGTGCCATCCTGCACACAGAAGGTAACGGCGAACATAACAGCCTCCATTTGTCAGCTCTTGTCTGGGGCTGAGCCTGGAACCTGTGCCCTAGCACCTTCTACCACCTGACCCTCCCAACGACAACGAAGGTGGGAAGCGTTCTGAGGAGAGGTGCCCGAGGTGAAGCGAGGTTAAGGATCTTGCCAGGACTCGAGGGGGTCCTGGGATTCACGAAAAGCTGTGACCGCCCCCGAGTCTCGCTGCCCCACCCCTGTTCCTGCAAGCCCTCCCCACTCTGCCCCTGCCAGGAGGGGGCGGCTGCCCTGTCCTGCCCTGAGCATCAGGACTGACTTTCTCACGGGGAGCGGTGCTGGCCACGCCGTCGAGGGGCCCTGGAACGGTTGAGGGCCGTGCACTGCCAGCTGCCATCCGCACTCTGTCGGAGGAAGAGGCCACTCTGGGTCCAACTTCATGGCCTCTGGACACGGTTTCCGTGGGAAAGTACGTCTCAAGCTCCCAGCGACTGACTTGGAAACGCAGCCCTGGCTCTTGGCCCGAGCGTCCGTCGGGGACTGCCTGTCCCTGTGAAAACTGTTTATTTGGAGCACGGGCCTCCCTGAGCTTCCCTCCCGCTGGGTCCGTTTCTTACTCACTTTCTTCCTGACGCTGTGCAAAGACTTCCTGTTCTAGCGAACTGGCAGAAGCCACAGGGTCCCTGTGTAGAGCGCACGTTGCTGGAAACACCCCAGAGACCTATTTCATCGCCGTGGAAAATGTCGCTCTGTTTTCCTAAGTGATGGGATGTGTTTATACAGGGACTCCGGCAGGGCTCCCGCCTGGCCAGATGGTGCTGCCGGCTGTGCTGTTAGCAGAGCGGCTGAACTCCCCACTGCGCCCCCCACCCGGAGCCATGTGACTCGGCAAGCGGTGATGGGGGGGTCTGGGGGGGCCTGTGGCCATGTGATGTGCACATGCCCAGCTCTGGCTCTGCCCGGTGGACGCCTTAGGTGGGGCTGAAGGCGGGGGAGGCCTCGCTGGCTGCATGGGGCCCTCCCAGCCCACGGTGAGTCATGCCTATTTTTAGCAGCCCACTCATCCAGGTGGGCTAGGTTTTGGCGAACTGCTCTCTGCCCGGCAGCTCCATTTCCTTTGTGGAACAGCTGGACAGCCGGGGACTCACATTTCCAGCTGATGCTTCCGCACACATGACTCTTACCTAGGCTGGCAAGGGAGGGAGTAGAATTAGCTATTTTGGGAGCTGGTGACATTATGACAGCGATAGTGTTCGAATGGCACTCTGGGCTCTGCAAGCCGGGGGGGCAGGAGCAGGGCCGGCAAATCTCCAGGCACTTGCCCCCACTTTTCTACCTGGGACGGACTTGACTAGGCCGCCAGGATACCTGCTTCCCCGGCACTTGGCCTTGACCTCTGTGATCGATTAGCAATGTCTGTCTCTGAGCTCGCGGGGCTGGTGGAACGGAGCCCAAGGTGGCAGGGCTGGGGAGTGTTGGTATGTAATTTAGTTATTATGTGACATTGCTTTCTACCTGTTGTAGTGACACCAGTTTGTCTGTCTGTCCAGAGCACCTTCGTTTGGGATTCTTCGGAAGCAGACAGAGCCTGGGATGGGCGTTGGGAGTGCCAGCCACCTGCCGGGAGGGGTCCCGGCAGAGCCCTAGGGCCGTGGGACAGTGACAGCGTGGACAGCGCAGGCTCCCTTGGGGCATCTGGGGACCGTGTAGGATGTGTCCAGAGCTGTCCCTCTCTCGGGACGAGGACTCAGGGCATTGATCCTGCCTCTTCAGCCTGTGATTGACCGAGGACCAGTCACCGGCCATGAGAGCCCCGGCGCTTTTGTCCTGCCCTTGCATCGGGGGAAATCCATGTTCTTGCATCCAGAGAGAGTCCCCAGGCCGAGGGCCGCAGGGGGTGGGAGGGAGGGAGGAGGGTGCCCCCTGCTGTGGGTGGGCTTGGAGCGTCTCTCCAGGGGAGGAGTTTGGGCAGTCTTGGCAGGTGACAGCAGCAGGTCTGGGCCCACGTGGCCCGGGCCCAGGCCCTGCTTCGCTGGGCAGCCCTGGGTGGCCACCAGTGTCTCTGGTGGCCCTGGCTCCTCCCTGTTACCTCCAGGGCGTGCTGCGAGAATCTGACGGGGTGAGGCCTGTGCAACTGCCGTGCTCATTTCAAAGACCCCCGCAAGGGTCCGCGCGAGGGTCCTTCCTGGCCGCCTGCCTCCCCGGTAGTCCTGCTCTCCGTGTGACACTGGGGACTGCCAATTAGAGCCCACACTCCCCTGGAGGAGCTAATGCCTGCTGGCGACGTCACAGGCAGCCTCTCCCAGGAGGCACATCGCAGCTTCTTGGTAAATTCTGGAATTCTCACACTTCTTTCTCTAAATAGGCCTGGCTGGGGGAGAACAGGGAATGGCGGCCTGGACACAGGGGTCTGGACTTGGCGGGCTGGGTGACAGGCCTCTTTGACGCCTTGTCATTCATCCCGAAAGCGTGTATGACGTGTGCTATCGCCAGCTCGTTTGTCATAAAATAACGTTTTCAGTGACATTAGGCTCCCTGTCCCCATCTTTGAGTCCAGCAACCTTCTGGGGCAATGTTCCAGGTTTCCGCTGTGAAGAAGTCTCACCGCTCCTTGTCCCGTGGGGGGACGAGGACCCTACTGTCACAAGCAGGGCCCACGTCAAAGGGTCGAGAAGTCCGGGGGGGTGGACTCTTCAAATCCCACAGGTGAGTTTCCCTCTGGAAGGATGGGCGCCCTGCCTGCCCCTGTCCCCAGCCCTGCCCCTTTCCTACCCCGTCCCAAGGGCTGATGTCAGAGGACCCCCTCCCCGTGGGGCCACCTCGGGCACCAGCCCCTCCCCAGACCTTCCTGGTCTTCCAGAGACAGGACCGCCCCTCCTCTCCCCAGGTCCCCATGACTTGGGCCCCCTGCTCCAACCCTGGCCCGAGTGCCCCAGCCCATGGCCAGGGGCGTTGATTGCACCCCGGCGTGGCTGCCTGTGGGGCTAGAGTCCCTTGCGGGGGGCAAGGGGGTGCATGACGTCCCAGCCACCTCTGGGCCGCAGCACAGAGCAGCCTGCCTGGCATGCAGTAGGTGCTCACTAAGCAGTGGGTGAGCGGGCCCCCCTGTGGGCCCCGCCCAACTTCCTGGGCCCTGTGCTAGCCCCGGCTGCTCCCTCCCACCTGGAAGCCAAAGCGGTCCCTCTCGGGGTAACGGCAGGATTTCAAGAGACCCCGAGACCCGGTTCCCTTTCCCGACCCCCGAAAGTTCTGGAACTTTCTAGGGTATTCCTGCTGTCAGTGCCCCCACCCCCCCAGGCCCCTCAGAGCTCTCACTGGTCTGCAGCAGAGCCGGTCTCCCCGCACCCCCATGCCTAGTCTCCTGGGCACTGCAGATCAGCGTCTGAGGGCCGCGCATGGGGCACCACATGGCCATGGGCGGGATGGGCTGAGGCCGCTTGACCGTCGTCAGAAAGGAGGCTGGTGGCCGTGTGTGGCCCTGGCTCTGGCGCCCTAAGAGGAACATTCCAGCTGACTCTGACACACGCATTTCCGCCGAGTCCTGCTCCCAGTGGGGCGTTGCAGCGTGGCCCGTGCCAAACGGGAAACACTCGGGGCTCCTGGAAGTGCTTTTTAAAATCTCTGATAAAAGTGCTGACCTTGAGCCCTGGATGGCGTGGCTCAGTGGACGGAGCGCCGGCTTGCGAACCGGTCCTCGGTAGGGGGCGCATGAGAGGTAACCACACATGGATGTTTCTCTCCCTCCCTTTCTCCCTCCCTTCACCTCTGTCTAAAAGTAAATAAATAAAGATTAAAAAACAAAGAAAAAAGTGTGCTGACCTCAAGGATCTTTGTGTGGAAGTCGGGGGCCCGGGATAAGATGCCGAGGATTCTGGGGAAGCCGCCGGCACACGGCGTCTTTTTCCGGGACCCTGTGTGTTAGGTCACGACGTGTTCTTCAGCTGAGGTCTGGACTGAAGAAGGGAGCTGACAGGCAAATGCTCTGCTGGGGGCGGGGTGTGGGGAGGGGGCGGGGGAGAGACGCTCTGAGGGGGCGGCCCAGGCAGGTCAAGGCCGGGACCCTTCCCTGCTCTCCCTCTCGGGGCTCCAAGGGTCCCACAGGTCTGAGTTGCCCTCACCCGGTCATTGTGGGACGGGAGATCACAAGGCACATGCTGTGTTATTGCGACTGTTTTAGGCAGATGTACCTCCCCATCCGGGCATTCCGACGGCGGGCTTTATTTCTCATCTCTGGGTGTCCTGGCGCCAGCCTGGCAAGTCTGCTCAGGCTAGGGACAAGGACACGCGACTGCAGAGCCTTCCGGACGCGGAGGCCTGGCCTGGCAGCCGCTTCCTCCTCCGGCCTCGCCTGGGCCTGGGCCTCCCTGCTGCTGTCGTGCCTGAGGCCCGGTGGGCGCACCCCATCGTCCCCCGCCCCCTCGGCTGTGGGGCCCTCTGGCTAGTGAGGGCGTACGATCACTGCACCCCGAGTCTGGGTCTCCACGTGTAAGTCCGATGTCACACGTTTCCGGTGGCCGACGAAGCCATTGTCTGGGCCCTGACAATGGCCTATAAGCACCCCCCCCACCCGTTTTCTCAAGCCGCCCCTCCCAAGGGCAGGCCTGAGACGGTCCCCTCACCAGCCCAGAGAGGACCCTGTCTTGGGGGTCCTTCCTGGAGGATGGTGAGCATCCTGAGCATCCCGAGGAGAGGACACCCCAAAGGTCCCAGCCACGTGGCTCCTGCCCCCAGAGGTACTGGCCAGCAGGGGCAGGGAACCGTCCTTCCTGCGGTCGGAGGCCTGTCTTGTCCAGGTGGCCTGGGGGCTCAAGGGCCTAGAAACCTCTCACTCAGCTTCATCATCTGCCCAGGTGACGGCCAGGGGACAGTGAGGCTCAGATGTGCTGGGCAAGCTGGACAGCGGGTGACTTTCGGGGAAGGGAGAGTCGCCCCGGAGAAGCCAGCGTGCAGGGGTGGACAGGGATGCCTTGCTCGCCAGCTGGGGCTCCTCGAGGCCATGGTGGGGCAGGAGCCTTCCCATTTTGTTCGCCTCTTTGTCCCCGGGGCCGAGCCCCCAGCTCCAGCGCAAGTCTAGACTGGAAGGAAGACGTGTGCCCGAGAGAAAAATCCTTCGCAACCTCCCGGCGTGGGCCCGAATCCGGCACTACCTCCTGCCGGGCCTCGGTCCGGGCCTCTCTCTCGGCCTTTGGGCCTCCATCTGCCTGTCAGGAAAATGGGGTGACAGTAGGCAATGGCACAAAGGTTGTTGGAGGGAGTCCCCAACACGGGAAAGCGGTACCCCTGGGCCAAGGGCGTACATGTGATCGGTTACCTGGAAGCCAGAACGGGGGTATCTCAGAAGGGGCATCTCCTCTCAAGGGACCTTCTGGGAGGGAGCGCCAAGCCGGCCCGAAGCCAGGGAGGAAGAGCAGCGGGACCGAGGGACCTGGGGGAGGCAGGTCACGGCCAGGCCTGCCCGCTCCACCTCCCGTTTGAAACGAAAAGCCACACAAGTGACCAGCCACTCGCACCCAAACACAATCTCGTCCCTGCTCAGCGACCTGGACTTGCCCCACGTCCTCTGTCCTTCAAGGACCCCGTGTCCCACGCGGGGCCGAAGTGTCGTGAAAAACTCTTTCAACTTTGTTAGCATTAGTTAACACACGCACCTGGGATTCTTTTCCCCCTCCGTTGAACAAATAAAGCCTGTTTATAAAACCCATAATGTTCCAGTGCCTTCACGTTAAGACCCCTCTGAGGCTGTTTCTGATTGTGGTGGTTTCAGGTTTTTTGAATTATTCTGCTCTAAATGTTTCTATTTTGCCCTGGTGTGGAGAGGGGGCTGTTTACACAGCAGCCTGAGGCCGCGCTCCTCGCTGCCCGAGGCAGTTCCTGTGCGGCCCGCGCTCGGTTTTCATCTCCGATTCTGTATCTTTAGCCGAAAATTAGGCTGTGGGGCCTGACACCCGGTGTCTTCCCCGCCCTGACTGAGAAACGGCTTTATGGAGAAAGCCTCGCAGAGGCATAAAAACAGTCCCCTGTGTGACTCTGCGTGTCACAGACCCTCTGTGGAGAAGAATAAAACGGCACTGTGGCTGCGAGGGCGGCCCTCATCATGAATGCATACGTAATTTTATTTTTTAATACAAATGGTTTGTGTGTGTGTGTGTGTGTGTGTGTGTGTGTGCTATCAATCAGGAAAAAAATCTGAATATTTATTATTCTAATCTGATGAGTTAAGCTTCGGTGGTTTCAAAATCCCTGTTTCAGTGTAATAGTTTGTCACACCGAGATCTCCCTCCATGCATCCCTTCATTCCTCAAGTATCCGAGGACCTACTAAGTGCCTGGCCCTGCGCGGGGGCAGAGGAAGTCCCGCCCCCAGGGAGCTGGGGTGGGGGTGGGGGTGGGGGGAAGAGAATGCTGACGCACAGGAAGCCGGCTGCGCGGAGCGGGTGATTTCTCATCGTGATGAGTGCTGGGGGCGATGGGCCAGCTGCCGGGAAGGGGGCTCCTCCCATGGGGCTTCTCACTCCCTAAGGTCACGCTTCCCGTCAGCTGCTCCCAGACTGGACTCAGCACCCGGGGTCCTGGCGCAGCCCCTTCTCGCGGGCTGTGGGACGCCCTCCAAGGGGAGGCTTCGGTTCCGGTCCCCACGCTGGCTGCGCTGGGGCCTGAGGCCCTGCCTTCCGCCTCTGCTCCCCTGGGCGTCAGCCCGCATCCCGGTCTGCAGGCCGCCGCTCCTCCGGCCCCTGCCTCGGTGTTCCTGCACGTCACCCACCCGTGGCCCTCCTCACGTGCGATCCCATCTCGCACCCTGCTTCTCGGGAGAACTGAGCCCACGGCGCCCACTGGGATAGAACAGGGATATTTGAAAAGCATCACGTGGCAGGGACCTAAAAACCGGCCTTGGCTGGCGGACAGCTGCCCCTTCTGCAGTTGCAAAGTTCACTCACCGAGGTCGCTTAACGCGGCTCCCCTGTTGGCATCTCTTTTTTCGGCCGACACACTTATGTCCCGTCCCCCCTCCGCCATCTCCTCCCCGTTTACCTCCCCTCCCCTGCTAAGCTTATCTCACTGGGGTTTACGTTTTGGTTCCGCCCAGGTATTTTCTCTGCAGGACCGCCAGCCCCTCCGCGCATGCTCCGAATACCTCTGCTCGCTTTCAGCCACCTTCCCGACCTCCTAACAGCGAAGCCCAAAGAAACATCTGTGGAAATTTCAGCGGGAGAATCAGCACTGGGTGTTGCTTAATATGTGAAAAAAATGCGGCATTTCCTTCTCCAAAGAACACAATCCACGTGGTGGTCGGTGCACCAGCAGGATAGAGGGCCTGGTGAGGGCAGGTGCTGGGTGGCCTCCCGGGACCTGCCTGCCCCTCCACCCACAGAACTCTGCCCAGCTGGGGGCGACCCCCGCTTCCGAGCCTCTGCCGGTGGGAGCCTCCTCTGCTTCACCATCAGGGTGGGTGGAAGTCTGGGGCCATGCGGGAG
>PVJD01010939.1:0-49795 GCA_004026545.1 Mormoops blainvillei
TGAACACCACACCAAATGAAAGAGTGAGTGCTATTAGAGGAGACAACTGGGAACTCTAAAATAACTTACATAATGTTTCCAAGAGGGAGATTGGAGAGGATAAAACATCTGTATTATCTGTGTTTCAGACTGAGATAGGCTGGCTCACTGTCACAATATTGTAAACTTAGTTCTGGCCGTTCTAGACATAAGATAACAAACTACAAAACTACCCCTTTAAAAGAAAAGGGCTTTTTGTTGTTGTTGTTATTGTTTGTTTGTTTTTGCTTAATCATAGACACAGACAACAGTATGGTGATTACCAGAGGAAAAACTCAGGAGCTAGAACGGGGTAAAGGGGAGAATAAATGGTGATGGAAGGAAACTTAACTTCAGGTGGTGAACACACAGTGCAATATACAGATGACATATTATAGAACTGAACACCCGAAGCCTGCATCATTTTATTAATGAATGTCACCCCAATACATTCAATCAAAAGTGGGGGGAATCAAGCCTACAAGGAACAGACTATTACTATGTTACGTGAATTCCTACAGAGTACCAAAAAAATGGAAATCTTCCAAACTTATTCAATGAAACTTTGTGCACCAATATCAAAACTAAGAGTAATACACAAAAAGATAACTCATAGACTTATATTGCTTAGAAATGTTTACAAACAAAATACTAGCAAATCACAAAGAGCAGTATGTAAAAGAATAATACAACATGAAGTAGGTTTCATCCTAAAAGTTCAAAGTCATTTCAACCTCTAGAAAACTATTAATGTGGTATTTACGTGTTGAAGGATAAAAAACATGCAGTCATCACAATAGAAATTATTTCATAAAATTCAGTGTTCATTTCTGATTTTAGAAACAGTAAATTAGAAATAAAAGGATCTTTGTCTTCTTGGTAATGGGTTATTTACAAAAGAGTTATGGAAAACTTAAACATAATGGAAAAATTAGAGACAATTTCATTTCAGTCAGGATCTAATAAAGAATACTTATTATCACTGCTACAATGTAGTGATGGGAGTGGCAACTTCAGATACATAAAGGTGTGGGTTGCCTGCAGAGAATGTTTAAAACATTAGCAAACCCAATGAAAACCTAGTCTGCTTTTATTATTACCATGTTCCAGCACTTCTGAAGAATGTCCATGATAAAATACTCTCCAAAAACAAAAACAAAAAAAAAATTGTTGGCCTAAATTCTAAAACTACAGTTTCAGTAACCATTGTGTGTGTGTTTCAAAATGGTACACTTTATTTTTTATCTTTTAGTAATGTGTAATATATCTGGAAGCCAATCTGGAGAATTCCTATTTATACAGTCAGCCCCTGACACACAACTCAGTTACAGATACATGGATTTGTATCGAGAGAATGTTATTAACAGTTCAGAATCATTCAAGGTTGCTTCAGGCACTATTTGTGAACATTAACCCTATAGTACTGCCTATTCCTGCATTTAAACAATAGATTTTTAAAGTGATATCAAAGTGATTATAAGGATGAAGAAACTTGAATTAGATTTACTTCAATTCTGCCACTTTATGAATGCCAAGAGAAACACAAAACTCCTGGGACTGAATGCCTCAATCATTTCCCCCAAGAAATGGGTACTCATTGTAAAAAAAAAAAAAAAAAAAAAGGACCAAATAACGGCAGTGCTTGTAATTACTCAGGCATTTCCTCTGAATTCTACAGAAAAAAGAAAGGCTTTGGATATTTCAACCAAATGTAATAGAAATTTATGATTTTCTGAGGCAGATGTTTTAGTGTAACTTTTTTATTCACAGAGATATTTGGGAACTGATAGAATTGATACCCAAGAAACATAGACATGGACAGTATTACAATTTCTGAAATACACTAAGAAATGGAATCTTTATAAATCACTAATATTTTTACCCTTATTTTTAAGAACTTTTTATTTGTATGTCTGCTACTTCATGTGAAAAAAAGTTAAAATTGAAACTAATAGGAATCTAACATGAATATGGACTAACAAACTTAGCTACACTATTAAGCATGAATAGACCAAGATTAATTTTTCCAAAGTTTAATTGACAAATATTTGGAAGTTAAAGCTTGAAAATAGATATTGTAAGGTTATTAATTACTATTGAGACAGGCTACATATAAATATAAATTTCTCTCTTTTCAAAAATACATTAATAAATTCAAAAGCATTAACCCATAGATTTTTTCCTTTTAAATTCTATAATATTTGTATTATTTTTAATACTTGTATTATTTTTAATATTAATTTTAACTGCCATGTATATAAGTATAAAATTCAATATGAAAATTTCTAATCTGCCTGGATTTCTTTTCTGGACATTATTGTTCCTCTTTTTTCATGATTATTACCAAAAATAATTTTGTCATACAGAGGAGAGGGTGCTAAATAATGATCTACTCTAGATGTCAAAAACATGAAGTATGCTACTGTGTCAACTAGAAAACAGAAGACTGTCAGCAGAAAAACCTTTTAGAAATTTTGAGAGAGCTTGGTAATGTGGGACAACATTACCTTTCCCACCCTAATAACAGCAAAATGACAAAATATCAAATAAAAAATTAATACTAAATAAGAACTAAACTATGAAATGATGAAATTACATAAAAATGAATAAATGTATAAGATGGGAAGATTCAATATTGTAAAGATTTTACAATCCTCAATTAACTGATAAAAATTAGATTAAGAATGATAAAACTGGAATTCAAAGTGACCTTAAAGTTGTAGTTGAATCCATTCAATTTATAAATAAAACTAGCGAAGTCAGAGTAGTAATATCTTATGGCCACCCTGAGATAGAAGATAATCAGGCTAGAGCTTTGATTCCTCCATCACTGTGATTTAGGGGTTTTCACATTATAATAAATCTTAGACACGGCCTACCAAGAGAATTAAGACACCTGCATCAATATTATGACACGGTTTTAGTTCTCCCACAGTTGTGGTCTTTATTTGGAAACATCAGTGAAATCATATGAAGACATCAATCAGAGACCCACTCCATTAAACATTCATGAACACTCAAGGCTCTGTCTTCAAGTCTCCAGAACCAGTTAAATAGAAATAATTCACCAATTAAGGACTTATATGTAACAACATTATCTGTTACAACTTCCATTGATCCTGACCTAAAAATTTCTAATTTTTAGTAATACCGTTCTCTGGCAATATACATATATAACCTCACTAACTTTGTAGTCCAGACAATAGAAACCATTTTAAAAGGAGTAGATTCTGTAACTTGGTAACTTCTGTTAAGTAAATTAAAATCTTGAAATTTCCTATTCTTAGCTGGGGACAGTCATTATTAACCTTCTAACCATATTTACCAAAATTTAATCATAGCATATAAAAGAAAATTCCCAAATTAGAAACAGTATTAATCCCCACACATTTTCCAGGAAAATAATTAGAAAGTTTCTGTAATGTTCACAGGAGAATTTGTACACTTATTTTCTGCCCTGGAATCTTTCATTTCACCCAAATACCCAAGTTCCCTTCTCAGTATCTAAGACCTAACATCATCCTTCCCTTTATCAGGGCTCATTTCTTCATGTAAATTCATTCCTTTTCTCTCCTGGCATCCACTAGAGCCCAGTGACCAAATGGGAAAAAATGATAAACACTAGTTTTTATATGAGCATGGAGAAAACTAAGGGCATAAGAGGTCTTAAAGTGAGAAAATAATTGACTACCAGGTAGGGTTTAGAAACAATCAGCTTCAACTTTAAAGCCCCTTTAAACTATTTGTCCTTACTATTCTCGATTGCCGCTGGAGGCTTCCATTTCTACTCAAGTCAGACTTTGTTTCTCTTAGTGCTGGCACCACTGGGTTCCACTCCGTGAAGCCATCATCATCTTCACACTTCTTGATGGTAATAAAGCTCTTTCAAGTAGGATTTAAGAAAACTCTCCGTGGTTTTAGGTCTCCATTCCCAAATTCACACTCAGAAGAAGCTTTCTGAATTTCTTAGTGTAGTTTCCATCTTCAGAGGACCATGCAGCTCTACTCTGCTTGCAAAATTTGTGAATCCCTTTTCCCTCTTTCTAAATTCATGCTCATGTAGCATTTCCCATGTTTCTCCCCATTTTTTCCTCATCTAACCCTGTGGATGAGAAAGGTTCTACTCACCCCATTCTTATCTGTTGGTCTAGAATGTACAACTAATACTTTATAGTAAAAAAAAAAAAAACATGGAGCCATGATAACCCCATATGCCCTGACATTCACTATCCCCAAGCCAATAACAAAGCAAGCAGGTTAGTTAATGTAATATTTAGACTAGAAGTGAAGAGAGAGATCTTTCTCCTGCCTGGGATCTGAATAAATAAATTAGTCTGACCAAATGAAGAAATGTGGTGTAACATGATTTATTTGGGTCAGAGCTGACACTGGTAAGACAAAGTCTCCTTATTTGCTTACAGAAACTGAAGTAGAGGTCAACAGCCACATCCTCTGATTTGTAGGCCATGCGTGAATATTGTGGGGAAGAACTTGAACCTGGTTTTCAATAGGAGTCCAAACATATACTAATATGTCTTATAGACTAAAAGGGAGTGAAAATAGAAGCCAGACTACAGGGAGAAACAAAGGATCTCCTAAGAGAAAAAGCAACATGAGTGAGACAAGAAACTGGCTTTGCCAGGCAATTTCAAGTACCCTACCCAGAGGAATGGAGTTCCAGGAACAGAGCATTGGCACAGTAAAGCTGAAAACCCAGTGTCATGCAGGACCTGGTCTCGTTGACATGGGACTAACACCACGCAAAAACCAGGACACTGAAAGAGAAGACATTTTCTTTTTTTGTTTTTATGAAATATTTTATTCTTGTTCTAGTACAGTTGTCCCAATTTTTTTCCCCTTTGCTCTCCTCTGACCAGCCCACCTCCCATTCCCACAGTCAATTCCTATCCCGCTGTCAATGTCCATAGGTCATTCATACAGGTTTTTGGACTAGTCCCTTCCCCTTCTTTCTTTCATTACCCCGCTCACCATCCCCTTCTGGTCGCTGTCAGTCTGCTCCTTGTTTCCATGCCTCTGGTTCTATTTGGCCTGTTTGTTTGTTTTGTTCATTAGGTTCCTCTTAGAGGTGAGATCACATGGTATTTGTCTTTCACCACCTGGCTTGTTTGACTTAGCATAATATTCTCCAGTTTCATCCATGCTGTCGTGAAAGATAGGAGTTCGTTCGTTCTTTCTGTTGTGTAGTATTCCATTGTGTAAGTATATCACAGTTTTTTGATCCACTCATTTACTGATGGGCACTTAGGCTTTTTCCAGGACTTGGTTATTGTAAATAATGCTACTATGAACATAAGGGTGCATAAGTGTTTTGAATTGATGTTTCAGGATTCTTAGTGTATAATCTCAGCAGTGGGATCACTGGGTCAAAAAGCAGTTCCATTTTTAGTTTTTTAGAAAATTTCATCCTGTTTTTCACAGTGGTGGCACCAGTCTGCATTCCCACCAACAGTGCACTAGGGTTCCCTTTTCTCCAGCACCTTGCCAACACTTATTTGATCATTTATTAATGATTGCTATTTTGGTAGGTGTCAAGTGGTATCTCATTGTGGTTTTAGTTTGCATTTCTCTAATGGCTAGTGATGTTGAGCATCCTTTCTTATATCTATGGGTTCTCTATATGACCCCTTGGAGAAGTATATATTCAGGCCCTTTGCCCATTTTTTAATTGGATTGTTTGTTCCTGGTGTTGAGTCCTGAGTTCTTTATATATTTTGGAGTTCAAACCCTTGCCTGAGGTATCATTGGCAAATATGTTTTCCCATATCATCAGTTCCCTTTTCATTTTAATGATGGTTTCTTTAGCCATGCAGAACCTTTTTAATTTGAAGTAGTCCCATTTGTTTATTTTTTTTCCTTTATTTCCCTTCCCCTAGAGGATATACAGGCAAAAATATTGCTGCATGGGATATTCAAAATTATACTGCCTATGTTTTCTTCTAGTACTTTTATGGTGTCATAACATATATTTAATACTTTTATTCATTTTGAGTTTATTCTGGTGCATGGTGTAAGTTGGTGGTCTAATATAATTTTTTTGTATGTACCTGTACAGTTCTCCCAACACCATTTACTGAAGAGACTATTTTTACTTCATTTTAGCTCCTACTCCCTCTGTCAGATATTGACATTAGAGACATGGGTGCATTTCCGGGTGCTCTATTCTTTTCCATTGGTCTATGTGTCTGCTCTTATGCCAGTACCAGACTGTTTTGATTATAGTGGCCTTGTAGTTTAGTTTGATATCAGGTATTGTGATCCCTCCTACTTTGTTCTTCTTTCCCAAAACTCTTGAGGGTATTTGGGGTAGATTTTGGTCCCATACAATTTTTTGAAATATTTGTTCTAGATCTCTAAAATATGCCATTGATACCCATAAACATGGTATATGCTTCCATTTATTTGTGTCTTCCTTAATTTCTTTCTTCAGTGCTCTGTAGTTTTCTGAGTACAGGACTCTTTGGTTAAGTTTATTCCTAGGTACTTTATTTTTCTTGTTGCTATAGTAAATGGGATTTTTTTCCTAGTTTTTCTTTTCTGATATTTCACTGTTGGTGTACATAAATGCCTTCAATCTCTGAATATTGACTTTGTATCCTGCTATTTAGCCAAATTCACTTATTCATTCAAATAGTTTTTTGGTGGAGCCTATAGGGCTTTTGTGTAAACGATCATGTCATCTGCAAATTATGACAATTTTACTTCCTCTTTTCCAACATGGATAGCTTTTACTTCTTTTTTGTGTCTTATTGCTGTGGTTAGAACTTCCAGTTTTTGTTGAATAAGAGTGGTAAAAGCAGACACCGTTGTCTTGTTCCTGATCTTAGAGGGAAAGTTTTGGCACTAAGTGCCCACTGAGTATGAGGTTAGCAGTAGGTTTATCATATATGGTTTTGTGTTGAGGTATGTTCCCTCTATTACACTTTGCTGAGTATTTTTGTCATAAATGGGTGCTGTACTTTATCAAATGCTTTCTCAGCACCAATTGATATGATCATGCAATTTTTGTCTTTCATTTTGTTTATGTGGTGTATGACATTTATTGATTTGTGAACGTTGTACCATCCTTGCATCCCTGGATGAATCCCACTTGGTCATGGTCTATGATCTTTTTAATATATTGCTGGATCCAAACTGCCAATATTTGGTTGAGGATTTTAGCATCAATGCTCATCAGCATTGTAGTTTTCTTTTTTTGTTGTGTCTTTACCTGGTTTTGGAATTAGGATAATACTGGCCTCATAAAGAGTTTGGGAGCCTTGCCTCTTCTTGAATTTTCTGGAATAGTTTGAGATGGATAGAAGTTAGTTCTTTAAATGTTTGGTAAAATTCACCTGCAAAGCCATCCAATCCAGGGCTTTGTGTGCGGGGAGTGTTTTGATTATGGCTTCAATTTCACTATTTATTGTTTGTCTATTCAGGCCTTCTGCTTCCTTTTGATTCAGTTTTGGAAGATTATATGTTTCTAGGAACATGTCCATTTCACCTAGGTTACTCAATTCCTTGACATATAATTGTTCTCAGCAATTTCTTACAATCCTTTGTATTTCTGTGATATCAGTTATAATTTTTCTTTTGTTTCTTATTTTATTTATTTGGGTCCTCTCTCTTTTTTCTTCATGAGTCTGGTTAAAGACTCCTCAGTTTTGTTTATCTTTTCAAAGAACAAGCTCCTAGATATATTGATCCTTTGAATTGTTTTTTTAGTCTCTATGTCATTTAATTCTGCTCTGATCTTATTTCCTTCTATTTGCTCTGGGCTTTGTTTGTTTTTGTTCTTCTAGTTCTTGTAGATGTAGGGTTAGGTTGTTTATTTGAAATGTTTCTGTCTTTTTTAGGTAGGCCTGTATTGCTATGAACTTTCCTCTCAGGACTGCCTTCACTGTGTCCCAAAGGTTTTGGGCTTTTTTTGTGTTCATTTTCATTTTTTCCTAGATACTTTTTTATTTCTTCCCTCATCTCATTTTTAACCCACTTATTATTTAATAGCATGTTGTTCAGGCTCAATCTAGTTGAATGTTTTTTAATTTTTTCCTTTTGTTCATTTCTAGTTTCAAGACGTTGTTATCTAAGAAGATGCTTGATATGATTTCAATGTTCTTGAGTTTGTTGAAGCTTGTTTCATGTCCTACAATGTGGTTTATTTTTAGAATGTTCCACATGCATTTGAAAAGAATAATATTTTCCTTCTTTGGAGTAAAAGATTCTGTATATGTCAATTAAGTCCATATGATCTAGCAGAGGTGTCTAATCCGTGGCCCATGGGCTTCATGAGGCCCAGGATGGCTGTAAATGAAGCCCAACATAAAATCATAGATTTACTTAAAAACTTTTTTTTGCTCACCTGTTTTCATTAGTGTTTATGTATTTAATGTGTGACCCAAGACAACTCTTCTTCTTCTAGTGTGGCCCAGAGATGCCAAAAGTTTGGACACCCCTGAGGGGTGTTGTTCAATGCCACAATATCCTTGTTGATTCTTTTATTGAAGAGCCATCCATTGTTGACAGTGGGGTGTTAAAATACCCTACAATAAGTGTGTTGCTGTTGATATCTTTCTTGAAGTTGTGCAATATTTTCCTTATATATTTAGGTGCTCCTAAGTTGGGTGCATAATGTTTACAAGGTTTATGTCTTCTTGATAGACCTCTCCCTTGAGTATTATGTAGTGATCTTGTGTATCTCTTGTTAAGGCCTTTGTTTTGAAGTCTATTTTGTTTGACATAAGTATTGATACCCGAGCTTTTTTTTCACGTCCATTTGCTTGGAATATTTTTTTCTATCCCTTCACTTATAGTCTGTGTAGGTCTTTTGTTTTTAGGTGGGTCTCTTGTAGAAAGCATATATGTGGACCATTTTTTTTTATTCATTCAGCTACCCTATGTCTTTTGATTGGAGTATTTAATCCATTTATATTTAATGTTATTATTGATAGGCACTTATTCCTTCCATTTTTTTCCTTGTACTTGTGTCCCCTCCTCCCCCCTCCTCTCTCTCTCTCTCTCTCTCTCTCTCTCTCTTCCTTCATCTTCTTAAAGCAGTTCCTTTAGCATCTCTTCCAGTGGTGGTTTGGTGGAGATGTATTCTTTTAGCCCTTTTTTTTTTTTTTTTGGTCTGGGAAACTCCTTATTTTGCCTTCCATTTTAAATGAGGGTCTTGCTGGGTAGAATAGTCTTGGCTGCAGGCCTTTGCTTTTTATTACTTGGAATGTTTCTTACCATTCCCTCCTGGTTGTAGCATTTCTGTTTAGAAACCAGCTGATAGCCTTATTGGAGCTCCCTTGTATGTTACTAGCTCTTTCTCCATGGCTAATTTTAAGATTCTCTCTTTGTCTTTAAGTTTTGCCATTGTAATTATGATGTGTCTTAGAGTGGGCCTCTTTGGGTTTGTCTTGATTGGGAACTTCTGTGGCTTCCTAGACTTGCATGACTTTTTCCCTCATCGAGTTAGGAAAGTTTTCTGTCATTACTTTTGCAAACAGGTTTTCTATCTCTTGCTCTTCTCTCCTTCTGGTAATCCTATGATACAAATATTGTTATGTTTTATGTTGTCCTGCTCCCTTAAAGTCTCCTCACTCTTTTTGATTCCTTTTTCATTTTTTTGCTCTGTCTGGGAGTTTTTTTCTTCCTTGTCCTCCAAGCTGCTGATTTGATCCTCTGCTTCGTCTAGCCTGCTTTTAATTCCTTCTAGTCTGTTCTTAATTTCAGATACTGTATTTTTCATTTCCTCCTGGTTCTTATTCATAGCTTCTATGTCCTTTTTAATGTTGATATAGTTCCCAGTGAGTTCATTATAGCTTCCATAGAGTTTCTTGTTGTTCTCACTGAGCTCCTGGAGCATTCTTATAACCATTATTTTGAACTCAATATCTGGTAGATTTGCTTACCTCAGTTTTACTTAGCACTCTCTCTGGGGATTCCTCCTTTCCTTTTGATTGGGGGATGTTTCTTTGTCTCCCCATTTTAGGTGATTCTTCTTGTTCATTTCTGTGTATTAAATTGATTTGCTTTGATTCCCTGTCTTCCTGGGGTAGACTTCTGTGGTAGGAGACCTCTGGGACTCAGTGGTGTATTCTCCTTTATCTCCTGAGTTGGTTGATTTTGGAATGCCCCTTATGCCATTTACGTGGTCTCTCTTGTTGTAACTGAGTTTTTGTTGTTTTGAGATCATTCTTTGGTAGCTTCCCTCCATGTGGAAGTTTGAGAGTCACACTGCCCACCACATCTTGTATCCTGTTGTACAGGTGCTGCCACAACAAAACAAAACAACCCAGAAAACAAACCCATACCCACAGTAATAAACCCCACCCACAACCACACTATCACAGCAAATGAAAAAATATTAATAAAGGTATAAAGACATTAAGACTATTATAAAAAGGGGGAAATGAATATGAGATGACTAACTAAAAGAAAAATGATTTTGAGAGGGTAGATGGAGGAGGAATAGTAAGAGTAGAGAATAGTAACAAGATGAAGGAAGAAAGAAAATAGAATTTACATCATAATTTTAAAAAGGGGAGAAGAAAGCAAAATGGAATAATAAAAGTGAAGAATACAGTATGAGGTTTAAAAACAAAATTAAACAATAATAGTGAAAAAATATTCATCAAATTTGAGAAAAAGATCCACCACAGCAACATCAACAACAAAGGAGCAAAAGCTAACACTGGTGGAATGGGAATAAGAAGGAAAAAAGAGAGAGAAAAAAGCTTATGAGATGTCTAGAGGAAAGGAAGTGATTTTGAGATGATAAAAGGAAAAGAAACACTAAGAGAGAGAATTTAAAACCAGGCTAAGACAGGAAAAAAGTAAAATTTAAAATCAAAAGAAGAAAAGGCAGGAGGAAGGCAAAATGGAGTAGGAGGGAGAATGATAAAATTTGAGATTTGAAATACAAAAATAGTGAATATCTAGGAATAAAATTAAAGAAGTACAACAACCACCACCATATCAACAACCAACAAGCAACAATTGAAAAAGGTGGAGAGAGAATAAGGGCATTTTAAGAACAGGAAGAAGACTGTGAGATAACTAACAAGAAAAATGGTTTTGAGAGCCTGGAGATGGGAGAAATAGTAAGGGTGCAGAATAGAAATAAGTCATAACAAGAGAAAATATATAATTTAAAACAAAAATAAGAAGAGGAAAGAAGATGGTAAAATAGAGTAAGAGAAGGGAGGAGCAAAATATGAGATTTGAAATAAACTAAAACATGAAAACTAGTGAAATAATAGGCATAAACTTGAAGGAAAAGAAATGAATGTTAAAAATTTATGCAGGAGAGAAAATAATGCAAAACATGAAGAAGATCTATGTAGAATTCATCTCAGTAGAATCCAGTGTTTATCACCGCCTTCTCTTTTTGGATCCCTCCCTGGTGATGTCAGATGGTGTGCTAGTCTGGCCCTAGGCAGGCTCTTCAAGACTACAAGTGATCCACAGTCTGTGGCTGTCTCCTTCAGACTTGACTGGACCCCACTGTTCTGCTCTGCCAGCTTCCCATCGGCCCAGGGCCCAGGACTGGCTCCTTTAATGAACCAAGAGGACTGTCAGTACCTTCTCCACCTGCCTCCAGAGGGCACCTCTGGTGTAATCAGTGTAGTGGGAACCTTAGGTCACCCTTGAGCTACTGTTCAATCTTCATGGAAGATAGTTGGAGTTTTTCCCCATCCCCTCACCACACTTCTTGGTCTGTCCCAGATTCTTTCTAACAGTGTATGGTTTCTGGTGAATTAGCTGTCCATTTCCTGTGAGGGGCCAATCTGTGTAAAAGGGGTAGCTCTTTTGTGCTTGGCGCAGACAGCCGCTCTGTCTAGGTGCCGAGGCTGGGCAGGGCCCTGAACACCCCTTGTTGCACCTGACTCTAATCTCTCTGCTTTGCTGGTTTTAGTGGATGGGGGCCTGAGAAACGGTGTGGCACGTAGTGTCTGGCAGAAAGGTCCCTTTCAGAGCTTTTACTTCCTTCCCCTGAGGAAATATGCCCAGCTGGGGGCTCCTAAGCCTGGCCTCACTGATCTGCAGGGCCTGTAATCCCACAGGGGAGGGTTGCGCACACCTGCCTGTGAGGAGGCCTGTCTGGCTGCAGTGAATCGCAGGCATTCAGCTCCTTGTCATCCAGTCTTCATCCTGCCATTCTCACAGGACACTTGGGCCCAAACTCTCAACTTTGCGCAGCCCACTGCCCACCAGCCATGCTGGGTTGGATCCCACAGTCCCTGCAGCATGACTCTATCACTCTGAGTTCTTTGTGCACACACATGAGCACAGGGTTCCTAACCCAGTCTCAAGTCTCACCTCTGCTCCTCTTTTAAAAGAGTTTCTTTGTGGCACCCTCACTGCAGCACTGAGCCCTGGGGTACTTGTTCTCTTCATGCTCCCCCTCCCCTAAAACACAAAGTCTTTCTTGGTCAGGGATGGCCACAGCCTGCTAGAGTCTCTGACAGTTTTAGATAAAGTTTCTCTCTGGATATCTCCCAGATGGCACTGGGAAGAGTCCCACAGTGATACTATAACGTGGTGCAGTGGTGGGATGCTCTCGTCATTCCCTCCACTGAGCCTTAGCCTCAGGCAGGCCTGCTCTGGCAGTTTCTCTCCACCCCCAGATCTCCTGGCTCCTGAGCTGGTCCGCGGCATCCTCAGTCAGCTTCTGTCCCATTCACGGTTCCAGTGGTGTCCAGGGTCAGGGAGGTGACAGCCCTTTCCCACTAAGGACCGCCATCCCCAGATCCTGGTTCCTGGCAGCAGCGGTATATGTGACCCTGCCTGGGGCAGAGGGTACAGTGACATGTCTGGGTATCAAGGTGCAGGCACTCCAGAAGCTTCTTCCCAAGGAGGGGATTTTAAATTTCTCAAAATGACTCCCGCCCCAAATCTGCAATGCCAGACGTGGCAGGTTGGGCAGTGACAATGGCAGCTGCTCCACTAGGACAGCCTGGGTTACCTGCTCCTGAGTGTCCTGCGGTGAACATGCTCTTGCCCACTCATGCACATGCCCTGCACAGTCATGGGTGTACACACTCACACACACTCTCACTCACTCTCAGCTAGATTTTCAAGTTGATTGCTCTGTGGTTTAGCTGGAAGACCAGACCGGGTCTGGGAGCAAGTGGACAGAGCCTCCCCCTACTCTGTAGCCATCTTGGACCCCTCAGAAGATGTTTTCTTGACAGATGAAAAGAAATGTTATCCCCAAAAATCAGAAGTAGAGGTAACTAGACATGACCACAAGTGTCTTCTGAGATACTGAAGAGCACAGTAGGTGAGGACAATTCCATCATTTCTATATATCGAATTGAGTGAGTCCTGGAGAGAGAAGAGGAAAAAAAGGTGCACTCAGAGCATAGAGGAACAAAAGCAGAAGCTGGCATCGCAGCTCTGCGTCCCCCTGCCTCCTCACACACGGCACACCTCACACACGGAAGGGGGAGGGGCTGTCTTAATTTGGCAAGTGAAGTCTATCGACTCCCTGTGCCTAGGAGCAAATCACTGAAGTGCTCTCACCTAAGACCCTTTAACTGTCGGATCTCATGGAATGGCAGAGAGTAATACCTAACTACAACACTCAGAGATAAAAACATATAATGGCTCCCATAAAATATTTTTTGTAAAGAAATAAATTATTTTCAATAAACATAAACATTCGAAGTAACCAAACGAGGTCTTTTATTGGCAGGATGAGAAGTTTAAGGCATAGAATAAACAGTGTGGTGAGGATGGAAGTCAAGTAAACCCACAAACTAAACATTCCTTTCCATTGAAAAAATAGGATTAAAAACACAAATTACACTAGAGCTACTGCTATTCATACTTCAGTATACATTAATATATCCAAACTAAAGGCCTGACTGAAGTAGAAGAGTACAGAGCATTAATTCTGCAGAAAAGGGTACTTCATTTGAGGAAATTGGCAGACAGAGAACTCGAGGGAAATGTAATGAGTTCCCAGTTGACTGAGAACAGGAGGCAACATGGTGCCTGCAGGTGAGTAAGGGCCTTTGGGGATGACTTCTTAAGTCCTCTAAACAACATTGCCTGGATTTCTAGAGCAAATTGTTTTTCAGTTATGAAAGATCTTTTTTTTTAATTAAAGTATAGTTGGTATACAATATGACATTAGTTTCAGGTTAACAACATAGTGATTAAAAACCATTTATATACCTTACAAAATGACCAACAGGATAAGCCTAGTAACCATCCATCACTCACTGCACAAAGTTATTACATTATTGACTATATTCTCTGCAAAAGGTCACTTTGATGCAGCAATTGACTTTCTGCTACAGGTGGCTAATGATAAAGATTAAAGAAAAAAAATCACATTATACATAAAGTGCTTATAAATAAATCAATAAATAGTTTCAACACATGTATTTGAGGACCCATTATTTTTATATGGGGCCTTCTCACAAAGATCAGTATCATTTTACCTTTGCCATTTAGGCATATTACATAAATTCCATCTGAGTTTAAATAAATTAAATATAAGTCATATAAGTTAATTCCTTTTGAATAAACTATTTTTGTTTTGTTTTTTAAGGAAAACAGAAGATACACAGATATAGAAATCTCTAACAAGAAATTAAACCAATTTTTTTTTTTAGTTCATTAGTGTTCCTCTTTTTGTCAGCTCTCAGTATCTTTGCACCTTCTGTATTGCTCAATTCTATTCATGTACACTTTTGTTCTCCTTGTTTCAACTCCTGGCAAAATCACAAAACAGAAGACAAAGGAAGTCATAATATTCTATCAGTGCAAATCAAGGACCACGCATTTAGGAAGAATTCAAGCCTGCATTTGCAAGATGATCCTGAACACAAAAACATGATGAATATATCAAAAATATTTCCCACATATTGCCTGCCATAAAAAGATTGTTTGAATTAAACATCATTATTGCTCTGTTGTCAACATGTTAGAATGTATAGATAAGCCACACATATGACTAAGTGCTACCAAGATCCATAAATTACTGTTATATTTGCTATAGCTGTTTTTTTTTAATATTTAATATTTTCAAGAGCAGACCAAACCAGACCTTGGATCCTCTTTCTTTCCTTCTTTTTTTTTTTTTTTTTTGGTCAGAGTTTATTTTTCCTCGAATTGTAAGAGACAAATTCAGAATGATCCTCTGAACTCCTCAAACATTATAAAGTGTATTGCTGATGAATGATGTCATCAGAGAAAGGTGCGGTCACTGACATGGTATTTTGTCACATAAATGTAAGTAAGGCTAAGGAGTCTTTGCTGGAACTTAAACATCAGATTGTGGCAGAAGGACTTGCTATATTTTACATAGCTATGTATCTATATTTTATAACTTAGAGTTGTCCTATCTAGTTTATAGATCATAAGAACTCTAGAGATATAAAGGATCTCAAAATTATCTTATTTAAACTCTTACTTCTTTCCATGAGGAATCAGTGGCCCAAAGGTGAAATAGTTTGCCCAATATCATGCAACCAAAAAACAGCCACAGGATGTAGAATCCACCTTTCTGCTCCATTGCTAAATCCCTCCTAGTGTGTGTGACATCTCACTTTGTAGCCAGTGATGCTTATTGTCAGATTTACTATAAGAAAAATTTAAGAAGAGCAAGAAATTCAACTGATGCTGACCCTTATTCTAGTTCCAATACATTAATTGGCTTTGGGAATAATCTATGACTTTGTTTATTGTTTCTTATCTAACTCCTATTAGAGTTTGGCATATTTTATTTATTTTTTCATTTTATTTTTTATTAAATTTACTGGGGTGATATTGGTTAATAAGATCACATAGGTTTCAAGTGTACATTTCTATGATGCATGATGTGTATATTGTATTGTGTGTCCACCACCCGAAGTCAAAATATCTTCTGTCGCCATATATTTGGCCCCCTTTACCCTTTTCTACTCTCCACCTCTCTTCCTTCTGGTAACCACTACACTGTGCCTATGTCTGTGTCTATGAATTTCAGTTTTATATCCCACATAGGAGTGAAATCATATGGTTCTTAGGTTTTTCTGACTGACTTATTTCACTTAATATTCTCAAGGTCCATCCATGTTGTCGCAAATGGCAGTATTTCATCCTCTCTTATGGCTGAGTGGTATTCCATAGGGTATATGTATCACATCTTCTTTATCCAACATCTGTTGAAGGACACTTTAATTGGCTCCATGTCTTGGCCACTGTGAATAATGTTGCAGTGAACACAGGGTGCATATGCAAATATATTTGCGAATCACTGTTTCTGAGTTTTGGGGTAGAGACCCAGAACAGGGATTGTTGGGTCATGTGGTAACTCTATTCTCAATTTTTTTTAAGGATCCATCAAACTGTTTTCCTCAGTGACTGTTTCAATTCTTATTCCCACCAGCATGCTATGAGGGTTCTTTATCCTCCGCCACATCTCCAGCACTTGTTCTCACTTGTCTTGTTGATAACAGCCATTCTAACAGGTGTGTGGTAGTATCTCATTGTAGTTTTGATATGCATTTCCCTAACAGCTACTGGAGCTTGGTATATTTTAAAATTCCACTAGCTTTTAAGTGAACATGAATTGAAGGGTTCAGACTGTAGACTTTCTGAATGTGTCAGAAAGAAATGTACAAATTAGAGGATCCAGGCATAAGATGTATATACCCAGTTATGTTGTTGACAGTTACATGGTCAGATAGCTGTGCTCCAGCTTTCAAATCAAGTGTTTCGGTGTGTCATGAGACAGCAGAAAAATGTGATTCTATGATCTGCCATCCCTCTGGAAGTTTTATATGATAGAATCATAAAAAAATAAGTCATAGGAAAATAATTAATACACATTTTTCTCTACAAAGCTTGAAGTGCTAACTGAGGTCTGCTCCAAACAGAAATACCATGATGAGTCTACATAGACAAAACAAAACAAAATAAAACAAAAAAAGCACACTAATTTGGTTGCTATGGATAGCCAAATTTAAGAATTTTGACTGAAACAAAGTTAGGTATAAAGGATAAGCTAGTTTTTAGATAACCACTTAAACAAAGAGAGAAGTAGAAATTAATAGTAAAAGAAGAAATTTTTTAAATTAAAATAAATACTGGATTTTAAAAACATTCTGAATATAAGGACTGTGGACTTCTTAACTCTAGGGTTAAAGAGGAAGAAAAATCTATTACAAACTTTTTTCCAGATATTACATACAAAGAAATGAAAATCCATTCGATAGTATTGAGCAACTACTATGTTCAAGACACAGTTTTAGGTGCTGGGCAGGTTTCTAGCAGAAAATAAAACAGTCAAATTCCCTGTTCTAAAGCAGGGTAGCATTCTATTAAAGGAAGACAGCATATAAAAATGAAGAATTTCACTGAATGTTTCTGGTTTTCCCCAAGTATCAGGTTTCCACTTCTAAACTGAGTTTGAGGCAAGTAAAGGGTGAAAAAAAAAACAACTACGTCTCTTTTCATATTTTATTTCTTTTTCTGCCAGAAATGTATCCAGTGATTGTCTATAAAATTTTGATTTTTATCTCCCTAAATATGAATAACTGTTTAGGCACATTAAGTGTTTTTCACATGAGTGAATCAATTTTTTAGTTAAACAAACACAGATTGAGCGCCTTCTACTTGCCAGGCACTTCCTCAGGGACTGAGAATCTGCCTTTCAAAAACTCCTGTGGGGCAAAGACAAATAACTAAAGACAATTCTCTTTACCTCCAGGAAGCATTGGTACTCTTGCCCTGAGAAAACATAGATAATAATAATTCCTAAATAACTTTTAATGCTATTTTTAATAATGCCATTTCTACCACCATTTTTAATCATGCATACATAGTGTTCAACCCTTATAACTTTACATGACATATGTTATTTTTCCTGTTTTTCAGATGAGGAACCGGGTGGGTACAGGTTAAATATTTTCCAAGGCTGCACAGGTGATAAATACTAAAGCCAGGAATATTTCTTTAGCTTGTCTTATTCTAAGGGCTGCATTTCTTCTACTTATCCACCTTGGGTTCTGCTCCTCTACCACATCCTACCATTTCCAAGCATTTAATTACTTCTTTATATTCACTCAAACTCTAAGTAAACTGTAGTAAGTTGTGATTTGTGTAGAGTGTTTTTGTGGCACTGCCCCCACAAAACATGGACATAAAGACCCCAAAATGACTTGCCTCTCTGTGAAATGATGTGCCCCATTGTGTAGGAGTGTGCTTTACTCCAAAGAAACAAGATGCATGCAAATCGTTTCCATGTTGTAGGCAGGTTTCTGAGCAATATGTAAATAAGTGAGAGAAAAAAATATCCACATTAATAAACAGTCCCTTGGATATATGAAACCCATCTGCAACATTAGGTAAAGAGTTTGTGTACTGTGTAGTCAGACGGGATGTCCATATTGCATTCCTCAGTGTCTGTAAGGGAAAACAGAATGATGGTTCAGGTAGGGCAGTGCCATATGGCTGAATCCATGAAAATATCACAGAGTTATTTTTTTAAAGCAACTGTGATCAGTCCATGTAAGCAAGGATCAAGTCTCTGCAAATAGAATTACGACACTCCAAGTTTCATCCTGTTTCCAAGGTCTCTTTCTCACACATCCTGCTGAGATTAACCTATAATATTTCTCTGCACGTGGACTGAGTTCTCCTAAAATAGGGAATGGTGACCAAAAGGAAATTGCAAGTACAAGAGACACAAGCAACAGAAATGGCCCAAAGTGAGAATCACAGATTGACAATACAACATGTGCCAGCGAGCCCATGGCTGACATTATCAAGTAAGATGACTCAGAGGGAAAAAAAAATCACCAAAAGAACTGTTAACTTACACCAAACAGGAAATGACTGATTAAAGGCAGAATATAAATGCAAAGCCAGCAGCTGAATGAAGTCGGAGACCTTTAGCTGTGTCCTCGTGGGGCAGGACCACAACACGTGATAGTACCTGTACCTGCCTGGTATTGTTTCCACTCTCTTGAAGAAATGGGAATGGTAGCAAGAAAATAGCAGACCCACTGTCATTTCTTTTTATCTAAGTTACTTATTATTTTAATTCATCTGAACAAGAATTTGAGGGTGAATTTTTGTTATTATAATTTAAAAATAACAAGAATAACAGAATCCAAGTGGAGTTACTCAAATTTAGCTGTGACTTTTGCAGGATGTTCACCTTACACCCAGCGCTTGCATTGGAAAAAATTACTCTGAAAGTCTTTAATAATACTTTTGCTAATTGTACTATACAATCCAAGAAACTACTTTTGGCTAGGTTTTGCCTGGCTTCACATTAGAATTTTAACCTCTTTGTCCTGTAAGTAAATTCTGCTTTTATTTAACATGTTAAGTGTGTTCACAGCTGCTCCTACCACTCATCTCTGGATTTAATCCTCAAAATGTATTTTATTCAATATTGTGTTTGGAAAGCCAAGTAACCCTCTGCTGACAAGTCCAAAGAGAGGACACAAAAAGGTCTCCAACTTTCAAGTCCTCAGCTAGAGACAGCAAACAGTTGTGTATGAAAGTTCTCTTCAGAACATTAAGAACAGTCAACTAAATGTCTTTCTCAATCCAGTCTGCTTTGCCTATTTCGCCAAATGCGAGCCTCACTAGTCGTTCATTTTCCCTGAGCTCTCACTTCCTGGTTGTTGGCTCTTCCTGCTCTGACGCAGCTGCCTCCTGAGCTCCCTCCACCCCTTTGCCCTAACTGAAATCTGGCTCTCCCCTCCTACACGTCTTGTATGTATGGAGTTGGGGAAGTGGAATGGAGGGATTAATTAGCATGCCGGGTTCCTGTTTTCATTTATCGGCCATTATCTTCTTCCTTCATATCAAACCTTTCCTCCTTTCAGGTTTCTGCCCCTTAGTGTATCATGTTGACTCCTCCTTGCTGTTGTCACTCACATTACCCATCTTTCATTCTAGCTAACTCCCCATCAGTTCTTGACATATTTTGAACACTTCAGAACCTGGCTGTTGGTCTTTCTCTTCGCCCCAAGTTCAACCTTCATTTCATTAGCCTCCCTGGCCACGCAAAACTGCAGTCTCCCAGTGATTTGGCTCCCTCGGTTCGGTGGGTTTCACTTCTTTACCAATCCTTCTCCCTAAAAAATGTCTCATTCAAAAATTTTCTACCTTTAAACTATTAGAACCCATAACCTTCTTCTCTGACCACACCTGCTAACTGTCCAGCTCATCTATTGTTTCATTCCCATGACTTGTCAACACCCCTAAGCTTCCAGTCACACATTCTTCCATTTTCTCCCAGTTTCCAACTCCTCACTATCATTGAGCAACCACAGAGAAAATGTCATGTATGTGCCCAGTTTTTACCACTATAAATTTATCGTCTGGAAGTTATATTACACTTTTTATACTGATGTTTCTTCTTTATAATTCACTATTTTTCCTAAGTTGTTGTTTAAAACTTACCTCTCCTCAAGCTCAAACTCATTTTTTTCAGAATTATCTAGTGACTTTACCTCTTTTCTTTTGAGGAGTAAGTCAAAAGGTCTATCAGAGAGAGATTGCTAGGCTTCCTGAATTTCCTGAAGCTGTATGTGTCCCCTAGTTGGTGTGGAAGGAAATCAAAAGTTCCCTTGTGCAAAGTGGGATGTGAAGAAATATTTCCTGGGCAATATTTTCTTTATCAGGTGGAACTGGGGGTTCATAACAGAGATGATATTGAGTAATGGGAAAACAGTTATAAATTATACACATGAAAATGTATACCAATTTTTTTAAAAAAATTATATACTACCAGCTTCAAAATGTATAACATACATATACCCTTTAACCAACAAACCCCATTTGAGGAAATTTTCCCTTGGAAGATATTCCATTGTATAAAAAGGGACGTGTGTGCTCAGTTGTTTGTCGCGGCATTATTCTTAATGAGATGGCACAAAACATCCAAAGTATCCGTCAGTGAAAGGCTAGCTATTTTTTTAGCCTTAATTCATATACATCATAATAGTATGTGATACATTAATTATATAAATAATGATGCAAATCCATGTTTCTTCACATGGAAAGATGTCACCGTATAATACTGAGACAAAGGGGAAAAATGACAGATTGCCCCCATATATCAAGTATTATATCTTCATTCTTCCCTAATAAACTAATCCTCAATACCACTTAGCCCTAGTCCCGGGCTAATTTACTAATTATAGCCAGGATATGCTATCAGCATCCTTGTTAACAGTGTCACTGTGATGCTTCGCCAGACAATCACTCGTCTCACATTTAGCAGCCAGGAAGAGAGCAAGGGGCGAGGAAACCGCCTGATCTGAGAGGACAGTTTTCAACTCCTAAGGTTGCTCTGCCCGTAACCATGGGACTGAAGAAAATGGAGCTCACAGCCTACCTCTTAACTGGTGATACTTCCCTGAGATTCTTTCTTTGATAGTTTTCTTTTTCATTTTAAATACTGTACTTGGGCGGTCTCATTCACAGCATGTCTCAGGTCAACGTTCCCAGAAGAGACCCTGAGATGATAATCTGTGCAAGCGACTCATTAAAGAAGTGCTTCCCAGGGAGAAGAGTAAGAGAGTGGGGAAGCAGGACAGAGAATGAGAACAAACCAAGCAAAGATGAGATGCGGGGCAAAGTCCTGGAGGGCAAATCACACCTCAGAGCTTGCTCCAGCTGGAAACAAGAGAGCCGGGCTTTCACATTCTCATGTCACTGGATCACTGGTTGAGGTCTGCCCACTGAAATAACACATCACTTCCAGCTCTCTGAGCCTAATGACGAAACAGTCACAGTGTCTCGGGGCAGCCTTCGGCAGGTCCAGGCCACCAGAGACAAAACCATAAGGAAGTTGCAGTGAGGACGCAGGCTAGAAAACAGCAAACGCAAAAGGGACCCCACTGATATTTATGCAAATTATCAGTCTCCAATCATAACACCCACAGCTTCGGCCAGCATGACACATGCCAAATCCGTATCATTACTGCAGACCTTCCCTTGAGCTCCAGACCCACACACCCGTCTATGGGACCTCTTTCTTGTCATCCAGGCTCCCCCCACACACACCTGTTCCACAATGGCCTCGCATCCTTATCCTCATGTACTGCTTTTTTTTTTCAGTGAAATGTCACTTTCATACCTCCATGGGCCAGTCCAAACAAAAGTTAAATTCACTTTGCCATATACCTCATCCTTAAATTCACCAAGTCCTTTTAATTTTACCTATTCAGTATATTTTTCACCTATCCCCAACTCTTCTCTTAGTTCCAGCTTAGTACTCTCTTCGCTGTTTCCTTGTGTCCTGAATTTGTGCCCAAATTCATCTTCTATCACACTCCCATGGTTGATCACTTTCAAATTTAAATCTTACTATAGCAATCTCACTAAATCTTGCTATTTTACTATTTGAAAATTTTCAATATTTTCTCATTTTGCCTGTTAAAAAATTAATTTTGGGGTATTTCAAATCACATCCACTCTACTCTAACTCCTATCTACTTTTCCAGCACCATCTTCTACCTATAAAATACCAAACGCAAGACACATTCAATTCTTTGTAGTTTCCCAAAGTTGTCTTGCTCTCTTACTCTGAAGGCAATAAGTGAGCACCTGTTCATCCTTGACTACCTGCTTCCCACGTTAGATCTCCCTCAAGGCTTCTGTGGCAGCATCCCCTTTCCCTCCGGCTGACTCATTTCTCCTTTCCCTTTCCTCGCTGCAGCCCATGTCCACGCTCATGTTAATATTTTTATGTCTAGATTATTACATGATGAGATCTTGAAGGAAAGCAATATCTTGTTCATCCTGGATCTACCTAGCACATTGCTTGATGCAGTGTTCTAACTCATGTTGTGTTGTTAAATTTCAGCCCCTTATCCATGATCAGGCAACATAGCCCTGTATTTGGTAACAGTGGTACAAAGATGAGTGGGACTGGGTCTCTGCTTATGGGTCTAATAGGGAGGATTTCCATATATGAGATGATTCAAATAGAATTTTATGATGAGATCTGAGTTAAGGGCATCGACTGGGTGCTGTGAGTTTCAAAGATCATGTAGCCTAAACTAGAAGTTTAGAGAAGGCTTGCTGTAGAAAATGATGCCTGGGCAGAATTTCAAAGGAGAAATAAAGGTTAGCCAGGAAAAGAAATGTGATTCCTCCAGATGTTTCCATTTCAACTTAAAGTCAGCAGTATTATCAACCAACTGTGTCTTGTCCTTAAATGTCACCAACAAAACAACTAGCCAACTTAGAAAAGACAGTGAAGAAATAGGTCTTCCTCACCAGAGGTCTAGGTGATTTGATCACTTTGGTTGCATCGTTTCTGAGTCTTAGTGAAGTTAAACACCAGCAGACCTATGCGTACATTTGTAGACTCTCCTTAATGTGAACATTGTCTGGAATGAACTTTATTCCCACTCATCCTAGATTGTACGGGGATTAAGCAAATTGCAGGCAAACTTTATATACCTGGGCAGCAGTGGGGGGGTTGTTTATTGCCTTTTTAAAGGTATCACCAGAGTCCAAAATGTTTTCAGGTTTTCTTTAAAACAGTATTGTAGTAGGGTAAATTATTATTATTATATATGGAAGCTAATCATTTCAGAGTAAACAACAGATGTTTGCACCCTTATTACTGTTTCGTACTGACATCGGTATTAAATGGTAACATGAAAACATGTCACAGACGTGAATGATGAATTCAAATGTCAGGAATGGAGAAAAGGAAATTTAAGGGTCTTGGATGAAAAGAAAAACTGTGAGCACCTTCTTCAGGCGATATGCAATACAGCCTTTCCTAACCTGGAAACTTTCAAGGCACATTTGTTGGCAATGAAGTGTCAGTGATTAAAATGTTCATTTGCTCAATTAATAGCACCTGACAAAAAAAGTTAGTTGTATCAAAAATAGTAAACTTATTAGATATTATATATAGGTAGATAAATAAATGGATTACTAGATAAATGTTTTCATGTTTTATATTCCATTTCTGGACATTATATGATATAGTTCTAGAAATTCAAGTTCATACATTTAGATATTAATTGATTTATCTTACAGGCAGGTGCAAATAACATTGTTGACTTAAATTATTATTATCACTTAAGTTTTTCTGAGAATCCAATTACGCTGACATGTACCTACTAAAGTGGGTTATTTTTCATCCAGTAAAGGCTGTTACTAATTATTTTTATTCATGTTGTTTAAAAATGCATTTCACTAACTTTAATGTTTTACATCTTCTTTTCTCACCGTTGGCTAAAAGTGATCAAGATCGATAAAATAGAACATCAAAGGCTTTACCTGGAGAGCATGAATTTTGTCTCCTCCGACTGGAACAGAGGTCCCATGGAAGCCGGCATCTTGTCCATCTCGTTGAGTGCTGTGTGCTCAGGGTTTACGACGAGGCTCAGTCCCTAGGAAGATGCACGATATACCTCTGTTGAATTAATGACACAATAATAAAAGCAATTGGCATTTTTAGGCATCTTTTTAAAATAATGTCAATTTCACCTTGTGAAATTGAGTATAGTTTTGAGACTTTTAAGACACTGAAAACATAAATCATAAATGTCATGTCTATAATAGTTTTAAAGAGGCTGAAAAAATACGTGGAGTTCATATTAATTTCTGTTCTCCATGTAGTGGGCATTGCTTACAGCCTCTGGTTGACCGCAAAGGAAAGCCAGGGAGGCGGTTGGCCCACCTGCTCCTCTACAGTTATTGGCTATTTAGCCAAAGCTCTTAAAAGTAACCTGTGTAAAACCAGGACCATGTATTTCCCAAGAAGATAGGAAAGATGAAGTGACTCGGCTTTGTGGTGTAAAGGAATTGTTACTGCCAGATAAAAGGCTATGACTCTTACCTAGAAATTTAAGCCAAGATCTAAGGCGTGGCTTTTCCTGCAAGTACTTCTGTGTTTCCTCACAGGTTTTAGGCTTTACTCTTAACCTGAAAATACACATCCTTGACCGTAACAGAAACCACATACAAGAAAGTGACTGAATCTTTCCAATTCCACATCTAACATTCTTAGTGATGGGGGCTCTAGGAGAACTAACACAGGGTTGGAGTCCAACTTGAACCCTTAGCAGCTGATTCCCTTGGGCAGCTTCCGTAACGTCACTGGGTCTCTTTATCACCTGTGAAAAGGAGAATAGTAATAGTTGACACTTAATGGGGTTTGAAGACTAGCAAGTGAGCAGTACACAAGCGGGATTTGTGCTACAGCAGCAGAATAGAACATGGCAATCATGGTTTGGCCACGAAGAACGATGACCTCACATAGGGAGGAGCGAACCCCCCTCCTTCCACATCTCTCACGTTGGCTGGTGTAGAACTAAGATGTTCGAGCTGAGGCTATTAAAACAAGTAAGGGAGGTTTTCGCTTGAAGAAAATGAAGGTGAAAAGCACTAAAATATGTCATTTCTCTACTAGATATCATGGACTTACCATATGGTTCTTAATGTAATCTTCACAATAAATCTAAAGGTCAGTATCATTTTTCTATTTTCATGTACAAGACTCTAAGACTAAGAGGGGTCAAGTAACTTACCAAGCTCACAGCCCTGGGAAGGGGCGAACGCAGGACTCCAAACCAGGTCTGAGTCCACAGTATAATGTTTGAATAAACCCGGGAGCTGTTTAAGGTCATGGGCCTTTTGTGCAGGGCCTGTCCACCCACACAAAGTCCCAGCTACTAGTCTAAAAATCTCCTGGCAACTGTGAGAACAGGACAATGGAGGCCCTAGCACTCTTCCACTCCACAGCTCCAAAAATAGTTTGAGTGAAAGGGCCTCTATGGAGAAAGAGCTGACTCTCCTCAACCAGCTGACCACTTGGGAAGAGCGTAATAATTTCCTAAGCCAGTGCTTCTCAAATGTTAACATGTCCTCAAGTCACCTGTGAAGTGCCGGTTCTGGTGCAGGAGCTCTGGAATCGCACCCACGGTTCTGTATCTCTAACTGCTGCGAACCATGGGCTGTCATTGAATAGCAGTAACAGATTCTCCATATACATGAAAAATAGGTATCGGTTTTATCCGGTGCCTATTTGAATGGCACACACTGGTTTGATCTAATGAAAAAAAACATGTTTTAAGTAGTGGGGATCCACATCCTTCTCAAAGAAGTTTACTTTCCTAAGTCAGCTCACTTATTTTACTAGTATGTAAGGGTCACTCACTCACCAGTGAAAATATAAACTGGGAAGAGCCTGCAAAAATATGAGAATAAGAGAGAGGAATATTATGATTTACTGAACTATAAATATGGGTGCCTATCTCCTTCAGTGCTTTTAAAATAAAATCCATTGGTTTTATCATTATTATTAAACCTCTTTAGCCACAGTACCTGGCTAGCACATTCTCTCATAGAAATCTACCACAAGCTGAGGTATAGAAAGCTATATGCAGATATATATACCTAAAAAATAATATAATCCTCCTCTCTAGTCCCAAGTACCTACATGATAAAATAATCTAGACATGTTAAAATGAAACACACATGTGGAAAAGAGAAGAGCAGACACAAGAGAAACATAGCTGGGGCAGGTCAGGGAAGCCAATAAACATACCCAGAATAAAAGAGACTTTTCAATTCAGTAGCTGAACTGAGAGGTTCTTCCAACAGTTGTTCTCCACCCAAGCCCCTTGTTTCCTTAGAGAAGAGAAAATGTCCCCCCTTTTTCCTAGGAGGAGAAAGGTCCAAGGAGACCATACAGCCCAAGAAGCCTTTCCTCTCAGTCCCCAGAGTGGGGGAGCCCTTTCTCTGAAAAGGTATTCCGGAAGGCTCCGCATTTTTCCCCTTCAGGTCTGTCTGCTGGTGGGCAGAGTGTCTAGGTCAACACTCCTGCTAGTAAAGAGACCCCAGCCCTGGTAGGGAGGCCCGAAGATATGTGACATCACCTGAGCAAGGATTATTGATGAAGTGATTTTTTAAGTAATTTACCTGACAGTCAAATCCTGTTTTCTACCATGGACTAGTAATAAAACTGACCTTCTGAGCTTTATACAGCTAATTTGAATACCTATCTTTTAATTGTTCAGAACTTGGGAGAAGAGACGTTGTACTTTATTTGGGCCTTGCGAAAACCCCAAGCTCAGTTTACTAGCTCGGGGAGGCTTGGTAGAGTAGAGCTGAGTATGACTTCGAAAAAGAGGCAGCGATTGCTGGTATATTTAAAACATGACAAATGAACACTGCTTTTACTATCAAATGGCTCATGAGATGAGTTAATTAGTTGATTTTTTTTCTAAATAATTTTATGTGTAAGGGAAATTTTCTAATATTTTCTGCTAGGCAACCTTGTCTGGAGAAATATGAGTGTTGCAGGAAGAATGTTAGAATTAAAGTTTGTACTCCTGATCATGCAGCTGACCTCTGGCAAAAGCTACACAAACAGTGAAAACTGAAAGATGTTGTTGATTGAGTTCTCACCCTTCTGACAATTTTTTAATCTGCATGTGTACAGACTCTTGAGATCCTTGGAACAGTTAAATGACTTCTGCATATTCTATTCCAAGTGCATTACTTTTACTAGACTATGAATTATATCTCTTAAACTTCTTATCACCTTTCTTTTGATGGAAAACACCCTTCTGTTGCATTCACTCTATTCATAAGATATTCAGATATTCATCTGTTCTCCCTTTCATTAACACTTCATTCAAATTACAAGGTAACCATTGTTTACATACTGATATTGAAACATCTTTTCTGGGGAATATTTTTCCTTTTTATTGTTTAACCAGATAACAAGCAGATGAATTTAAATTTAAACTGAGGATCAGTTCTAAACACATGTTTTTATTTTATTGAATGTTGTATACAATCAAGCTAAATATAGGCCCCCAGAATTCAGAGTATAGGTGGAGAAAAAATATTTATTCTCCTTGAAGTCTATCTGAGCCTTTGACTTTACAAAGTCAAGAATAGTATTTGTGACATTTTCCACATTAAAAAAAAGTGAGAGGTGAATTTGACATTTAAAACTATGCTTTTCCCCTCAGAACCTACTTTCACAATAGCTTCTGCCTGACACTAGAGGCTTGAGGAACAATCTTTAAAATGGCAATTTATTTCTTGGTTTCTTTTTCAGAATTAAGATGAAATATGAAAACAAATACCAGAAATCTGCAAGTTAAAGCTCACCCATTGATAAATAACATACATGTCTCCATTGTCAAAAATGTGTTTAAAGAGAAGAGCTTAATGGTTTCTCGTTTTAGCAACCCAGATGTTTGTTGTCAGCTTATCCCATTATTATTAATAGGAATCTAATTGATATTACTTCTTCAACAACTAGGTTAGCACTTTCTTGCTGTTTAACTTCTCCATAGTTGCCACATTTAATTGTTTTTAAAAATCCCTCTGGTCAAATTCTACATGACCTTCTTCATCTGTAAAGATAGTAACTTTGTTTAGAAATATATTTTACCAAGTTTAAATGCTATTGAAGTCTCATTAGCCTGCGAAGGGCAAGCCACACTTCATCTTTTAGAGAACTCACATTGTTTTCCATAATGTAATGACTGGAGCTGGGGATGTTTAAGGGGTGCTTCACAGTGCAGGCGTGGCCTGAACTTCCTCATCATTATACATGTGCTATTCTGTGGTGTGCACTAATCTCTTCTGCCTTGGGTGTTTTAACAAAATGGCTGAAATTTTCAGCCATTATGGATGAGTTATTCAGCAAATCTGTAAAAGCAATTCCACTTGACAAGCCTATAGTACTACTTTAAGTGATTGAATGTCTTTGATTCCACAATGGCAAGATCCTTATTATTCTTGCAGGAATTTTACAAGTTCTAAGGATATTTTCAAAATGCCACTAGCCACATTGCCAAAGAGAGACTGACAATTCAGTCAGAACTATACTAATTTGATTTAGGGTGCCAAGATTAAGCAATGATTTCTTTTACAAGAAAAAAAAAACACTATTGTCATACTTTATATTCAAATACATTGATCATTTTATTAGGATGTGTCTTTAAAGTTCAACCCATAACATGGCTTTCTCCTCTTGTTTAGATTTATTTTCTAGTAAATGAATGGAAGCCACAAAATTGGTGAGGTCATACAACTTATTTATCTGAAACACTGAATTGTATACATCCATTAAAGGAAAAGAGATGTTTTTTGCCCCGAGGGTATTAGTCATGGTTCATAGTTCGTGGGAAAAACTAAGGAAGTCTTGAAATTGTGTTCCTATTATTTCCATTTCTCTAAGACTTTGTTTGAATTCCAAAGTGAATTTTCTATTATTCCATTGTATATTGCATCGGAGGGTACCGACCAACAGCCTTTGGGGAGCAACACCTGCAGTTACATTCAAAGGCATGACTTTTCCAAGCAGTTTGTGAGCTGGCCGGCATTGTCCCCAAAAGGATAAAGGCCTAGGTTCTTTACCTGACTGGCAGAAGCATTCCAGCACCACGAAAGGACTCTAAACATTGTTTTGTAAGTAATGAGTCCTGCTGGTTTCATCCTGCAAGACACTGAAATCCCACAGGGAAAATGTGGTTAGAAATAAAACAGAGGGCTGGGGCCTTTAATGAGTTTCCTATCCACAGATGCCATCAAGCTTTTATACTATTCATTTTATTTCTACAGCTTCAACAAAGATTCCCAGAGTTGTGGGCCATACTCTTAACACTGAAGTGCATAGAACTTGGCAGAAATCTACACTTCAGAGATAATAACATATCATTCCATGAAATAAAAGAAAAGGCATAATCAAAAAAAGAAGTTAAATATGGAAACCTGTTTTGACAACAAATGAATACAGATGAAGCTAGACAGCAAAGGTGTTATGTATGCATTTTTTTCATGTTTCACATAAATTATGATATTGCTAGAACCTATCAAGTTTTCTTTTTCATTATTTTCATATAGTTTAAGTCAGATTCTTTATATTTCCCTCCGTCTTATATCTTCTTTTTTTTCCCCCCAAAGACTAGTACTTTAAAAGAACAGAACAACACTTGCAAAATCTATCAAAAATATATATGGCTCATTTAAGTTTTTTCTGAACTATTATAGTTAGGGATTCCTCAAAGCCACCTGGATACCTAAGAAAATAAAATTAGACTTTCTGAATTTTTAAAAAATTAGAAAAAAAAGAAAAAGTAATTGTTACTAAATAGATGGATCGTGGAAATTACCAGTGGAAGCAAATATTAATCGAAGGTTATGTTAGTAAAGATAATTACTGATTTATAAAAAGACCCCTGAATTTTGCACTGGGAAAAACATGAAGCCTCATCAATTTTCATTAAATTAGAGATAAGAGATTTTTAAAGTTGTTAATTATTTAAATGAAAATAAAATAGATTTTCCCTGTCTTATAAAACTATACATGACTTTATTATTCACTTATGAAGATTTTTCATTTATAGTCAAACTAGAAAATTGTACAAGAGGTTTAGAAAACCGCACACCAAGAATTATAGAGAAACTACACCACAGAAATTGATCTTTCCAGAAATATTTTTACTTTAGAAAATATTAACTTGCATTTTGACAACATAATGTTGACCCTTGACTGAATTTTCAAATTGGCTTCTGGTGAAGCCAAAATTTTCTGAATGCCTTTGATTTTACAATTCTATCTAGAAAATCATTGCTTACCTAAACTAATGATAAATCTAATAAATAATACTCTGAATTATTATAATAAGAAATAATGCTGAAAAGCAAATAGAAATTATTTAACTATTTCTACAATTTCAAATTTGCCTTTCCCAGTGCAAATGAAGAATTATCTATAGGAAGAGACCTATAAAAACTTAAAAGATATGCAAGACACCTAAGTGGATGAACATACGGGAAGAGAAGTTTGAGGCAGTTCAAAAATATTAATGTGGGGGGGGGGGCACCTTTTTGGAACTAGTGGATGGAAAGCCATAGCATCTATATCCTTACCTCAAATCATGTTTTTTAAACTATTTAATGACTATGTTTCATTTTTTTGTTTACCTGATTTGTGTAACTAAGAGGGCAATATGATGAAAAAAATTCATTTACATTTACCTATAAAACCCAAAAGTTAGGTCTCTTTCTTCCACTATCTCCACCATCACTTTATAGATTACCTTTTTCATCATTCTGTAGGTCATAATAACAATTTTCATTCTTTGAGTGCCTACTATGTGCCAGTTATGGCAATGTACATTTGCAGTAAAATAAGTTCCCAAAAAACAGAGTAGTATTTCCATTTATAGACTTAAAAAACTTACATAAGGAGAGTTTCCCAAGATCATACCACTTTAAAGAAGGTGGCCTAAAATTTAAACCAAGTCTTGTCTCCTGCAAAGCCCATGGTCCGCACACAGAACATACCACATTATCTGTTTAACTTTCAGTCCGTCTTTGTTTCCTAGTGTATTTATATCTCTGTGTCCTCTACTAACTCAAAGACGCTACCATCCTTTTCAAATGATTTCATCAGGAAATTTAATCAAAATGATCGTATGGATTAATATTTTCAGATTCAAAATTAAGAAATTATGATGAAAGGCATCAAGTGAAAGAATTAATTTTTCTTAAGTAAATTTTTAAGCTCAGAAATGCAAATAATTTTAAATTACTTTAACTGTATTTAGCATATAATATTGCTTGAGACAAATGCAATATCTGGTCGGCATGGTATATCAAACGTGAAAACTAGAGAGAATTGTCAAATAGAAATGCTGTGAGCCCAGCAACAATAGAAAATCATTCACGAAAAGATACTAGAAAAGATAAAAATGGGGCAACTTAAATAAATTAAAAAGAAACAGTTTCTTTGAAAAAATAGACAACATAAGCACATTGAAGTTAAGAAACAAGGAAATTTTTGGCACCACATACTATTTGCCTTTTATCAAAATCTTCAATAAGGCATTCATTGCATCTTCACATTAGACAAATACTTTAAAGTGTGTGAGAGGTTTGATGCTATAAAAAGAATTACCATACTTGTTTTATTGATTTTGACAGCAAAATAGTGGCTTAGGGGTCCTCATTTGTTATTTGACTATGTCTTCAGATTTCTGGATAATTTAATAATTTAATACCCTCAGGAAAAAAAAACAGCATTAGTTTAATATTCTGTTCATATTATTTTGGTCTATTTCCTAGTATTATTTACCTCACCATGAATTTTAAGAGAAGATACTATGACATTTTAACTGCACATTATTTGGAATGTGTTAATTTAGTCAGCCAACCCATTCAAGAATTTTTGTTTTTGTTCTTTTTCTCTTCAGCATAGACAAGACTTATATTAATACTTCCAGTTTTAGCAAGTAATGGTCTGAACCAAACTAAATGTAGTCACTCGCGAAGATATCAACATGCAGGAAAAGTGACTTGTTCCTCAATGTACAGTCAACAAAGGCCTCAGTAACGTCACACACGGGATGTGTTTGAGGGAAAAGTAATACCTTATATGGCTTTCAATTGGGATTCATGTACGAAGCTCAACTTCTTAATGAAGAAATATTAAAATATAATTTCATATTTGTGGATCTTTTTATATTTAAAAAGCTGATTTAAGACTTAATGGAGTTTAATTTGAGAGAAAATATTAGAGACTTGGATCTCTCAAAGTAATTCAAAGAAAAATTGTGTTCCACATTTTAACTACTATGAGAAATGAGTCATTTGGCAGTTAACGTTAAAGTTATACACAATTTTTCAGTTTGTCATTAACCTTAATTTCATTTTTAAAAATCATTTCATTTTCTCACAAAATGTGTGATAAACCTTTAGGTCATTTTGAATCAGTTTTTGGTTCCATCAGCATGTTTTTATATGAATAGAACACTGCGAAACTGAAAAGAAACGATATAGGAAGTCTGTAAATTTTGAGAATGTATTCTGGCAACACCCTACTGTGTATCAAAATTTCCATATTTTTTTAAAGGAGCAACATTCTAGATACAAATAGAGTCTAAGAATCAAATGTTTCAAGTGAGCCTCTTAAAGGTTGATAGTTACAATAAGGGAAAAAGCCAAACACAAGAAAATTTCTATGCATGATCAGTGGCTACTATCTATTTTAAGTAAATAAGTGGCAAATTATTTCAAAGGTAAATAACCATTTTTAACGTTAAATGAAGTTGTTTGGTAAAGTAAAGAAGTTTAAGTGCTAACTGGTATTTTGCGTACATATTGTAAGATAAAAAATAGCACGTGCTTTCTATTTATGTTGGTTACCAAGCTTGATATTCAAGGGAAGAGTGTATAAAGTTAACAAGCAATTATTATTTGGCAAATTAGTACTCAACAACCCTGAGTAAATAGGAAGTTTGAAACCTATCTGTTATACAGCTACTTTAATTTGCATAGCACACTGGTGTGTTTGCTTTGCAAATACTTTGCAATGAATCATCATTTGTACTATACAGTCCAAAGAAAAGCAATCAAAATTCACAGCAAGACAATGAAATTAATTATAACTGTTGAATTCTGTGGTGGTAATTCCTCCTCATGCAGGAAGATTAATTGCATTGCACTTTCCTTGCACTCCACTAAATGATCTGATGAATGTATAATCATTTACAGATTTCTCAAATGCTGAAAATTGATTACCTTTGATTAGCTCTGATCTGCACAAAGAGCTCTGACAGAGTATCAGTGAAACATTACAACATTACAGACAAAGTAACAAATGATTTAATTGCCAGTGTGCTTATTAATGTTAGATTCCCTGCAGTGATCCTGGCAAATCAGGGGCCTGTAATAGACCTGTGGGTTTCACTGAATTCCATTAGGGTTTAAATAATATTTCTCACTATTTCTCAAATCCTTCTTTTCATGGTTCCTTAATAACTCTAATTAATTTTAATTTGCACCAAAAAAATCCACAGCATCTTTAGAAACTTTTAATTAGCTATAAAATAAAACTCTTCTCCTCTCAAGAAGACATATATGATCAGCTTTGAGTAGACTCACAAATAAGTTTTCATTAGCGGTAGTCAGCTCTCCGTAATATTATTAAACGAAAAATCTAAAACAAATGTTGAATTGCACATGTGGTCCAATTCTCCTCTTCTAGCAGCACACAAAATGAAATTGTTTAATAAAAACCAAGTTAAAGAACAGCATGGTAAAATGTTTAGATAGTAGTATGGTAAGCATCAGCATAATTCTCTTTTTATGTCACAAATACAGACATGCAGGCATATTCTTCACTGTAGTATAAAAAGCACACTGATGAAGAAGCTTCCGGGTAGAAAGCAAGAGGATTTGAAAACGCAAGAGCAAGAGAACACTGGCCCAGTTAGGCACAGAATGTGATGGATAATGTTGGCACAAACAATTCAAGCTTTTCTAGGCTTGTACGAGGGAACATTCAGATCACTTTGGATTGGCAGCTTTTAGGGCTTTCCCCAATTTGATGCCATTATATATGACATTAAATTATTGTGAAGCAATGACAATGAAAACCCAGATGATCAGAGGAGTCAAACAGAGCAGCTTAAATTAAAATATGCGCCTGCGAGTGTTTCCAGGCAAAGAAAAATTAGAGGGTAGGCAATTAAAAGGTTGTTTAGCACATAAATGCTGATATACAGACAACTTTATAATAATATTTTTTCACAGTGCCTTTGCAGTTCTGCAGAGACAAGGCAGGGCTGCAGGTGTCTCTGGGTGGCATTTCAAAGCCACGAGCTGTAAAACTTAAGACGTGGGGATATGCAGCCTCCAATGCTAATGAATACATTTATTATGTTCAGTGCTGTCAGCAGCTGAAAAGCTATCCATCACGTGGAAACAGCACAGAGTCAGGAGTCTCTTTTTGTGGAGAAATATTGAAGTCAGATTGTTGATGTCAAAAGTCAAAGTCTAGTTCAGCTATCTGTTTTATGAATCTGACTGAGACACATTGTGCCTGTGCACAAACTGATATCTAGCAGAGCTCATTTTAGCAAATGTGTGATTTAGAAGTCAAAAAAACATTCGTACAACCAAACTCATTGCAGGCAGAGGCTGTGGCATGCATGCATAGTTTTTACATTTTAATATGACACTGTTTGGTAGTGTTTATCATCTGAAATCCAAACCATATCAACTTTCTAGCTACGATATTTAAGATCTGTGTATTTTCAAAAAAAAGAAATATTCACACAGAATAGGAGAATACATTAAAATACCACCACAATAGCAAAGTGATTGGCCTTGTTGGGTTTGGTTTTGTTTTCGTTTTCTTATGCAAATCAAACCACAAATAAATAGTGGATTCGCTTTATACCCAATGAAAGATAGGCACTTACATGGAGTCAAAATCTGATGAATATTTAATAATCACTAAATAGCCGACCCTAATTGAAACCCTTTTTGGACATATGTACCTCATTACACTCCTGGAACCTCTACTATAATATTATTTACAATGTCTGAGTATACAATTTATACATAACATAACGTACCAAACATCTCTGCTAGCCAAATGCCTCTGAATTCTTAGAAAATAGGAGTAAGATGGGGACAAAAGAGCAAATTCCCTGTGCTCAAGGCCACTTTTTTGCTTATTTTGATCTTCAGCTCACCTTATTTCAAAAGATACCTACCTTCTTTCTTTTTTCACTGGAAGAAAAATTTTCAAGTTAATTAAAAATAAAAGTGAATATAATGAAATTGATTTAGGTAATTCATATTCAAGCCTGTTTAATAGATTTTTAAACCAACTTCAAAATAGGTTACACAGCTTCAAACCTATAATTTTATTTGCATAAATTTTGAGGGATCAACGTGTGCATTTCATGTGCATTTCTGTACCTGAAGGCTCCCTGCCTCCTCGAGGTAGCACATGCCCAGAACGTTACTGCATTTGCCAGGATCCCTGCAAATTTGTGGTGTTTAACAAAAAACAAGCACATTTTTCAATTCAAGGCAGGAAGACTCTTTTATTTTTCCTGGTTTCCCCTGTTTTTCTCTTTTTTAACACAACCTTAAGGGCATGTGATGTAATGGTCAATGCTTGCACAGCAGAGCGAGAAAGCCTCTCGTGAACTTCAAACTTTGTTCAATAAAAATGATTGTGCTCCAGTTCTTTCCTCCTCCCAAAGAGGGGAAAACATACAAGTATCATGAAGAAAGCTTTAGGAATCCTAAAGATTTCAGCAGATCTTAAAAACATCATGTTTTTTAAGCAGGAAAAGAAGCAGCACACACAAAAACAATAGCAGAGATTATTTTTACCCTAACTTGGCTCAGTGACAACAGATGTAGTATATAAGACTCTGTCACTTGAAGTGTCATAAGTTTGAGTCAAAACTCAACTTTAAGCTAATTGGCTGCATTGGAGGCTACACAAATTGAAGAGATACATCTTTGTTTCGGATGGGGAAAGAGTGGATCCCTGTTCTACATCCTCTGCACTCTCTTGCTATCTTGTCAGGAACTCACTATCATATGTAAATACCTTAAGAACAGGTACTTTTGATCTTTCCTGATAATCAATAAATACATAATAAATGCTATCATGATAGATCCTGTTAGAAGTTAAAAGGAGCCAAAATGAAATAAACCAAAATCAAGGTAGCACTTCATTCCCTCCAAATGTATATTCGAAAGCAATGTTTGTTTGTTTGTTTGTTTGTTTGTTTGCTAACACTGGATTTTGCTTATATTAGCCAGCAAATCTGCTGACACCTATATGCATTTAAGAAAAACCTATCATATTCAAATTTTAATATTTAGCAAGGTATAAAGGCAAACCCTATAGTGAAGCGGCCAGATTTTCTTGTGCCCTTTTTCATCGTTTTTAAAAATAATCAACTGAAAACTTATTTGAAATATTTGGCAGAATTATTTCCTTTAAAAGGCTGTTCTAGGTAGATATGTCAGCAGACATTTAGAATACTGCAAAATATTCATTGGGGCGGGAGGAACCCCACAAAAGAGAAAGAGCCACCATATGGAATTCACTAGACACTAAACCTCTTGTCCACCCAAATTACACCAGTCCTCACTATTATTTTAGAAGACATTGCAGAGGCTGTGCTGTGTGCCTTCCAGGCAGAGCTCCATAGCTAACAATTAGTCTATACAGTCAGAGGCCAAAAAACCTTATTGTCTTACTTGCTGTATAATTATCCGTTATGATGAACCGTGATTCTGAGGACTATTGTCTTTACGCTTGGATCTGCGTGTAGAGTAGTTGTTGGGCTGAGAACCAAGAATGGACCTTCCTTTCAGTATCTCTGCCTGAGTGATTTCTGCGGTCTCTTCCTGGCTGGGTAAAACAGAGGCTGTTTCTGCATGATTTCTTGTGTTGATGAGAAGCAATTATGCCTTAAATGAAGTCATTCATGTCTGCCATTTTGTTTGCATATTTTCCAGTGTTCACCTGTTATTAAACCTGTCTTTAAACTGTAAGCTAGTTTCAAGGAGACTTTTGTGTCTAACACAGTTTGGTAATCAGAGGAAAACAAAATAGATAAAATGTTTCCTGCACAAATCACTCAAGCAAAAAATCTAATAAAGTGATTAAAATCTGAAATAGCATCTAAGAATTCTCTGGGTATTTTTATGTCTGACTTTTCCCCATCCCTGAAAAATGGCAATTGCCTTAGCAGCCTTAGTGTGAAAGTTACAGCAACTTTGTCATCTGCTGGGGCAGAAGGAAAGGACCGGGAAAGGAGAAAGTGCTAATAAATCTTATTCTCATTGTGAAAATACTTACTATTGTTCATTATAATATGAAAACAATATGTCAGCGTATGTAATAAAAGGGTATTCAAAGTACTTGTTTAGAATTAATTATATCTTATACCTACTGAGTTCATTAGAAAACACAGATTAAATATTTGAAAATCATATAATGTAATCAGGTATAATTATTAAGCAAAAGTGTATTCTAATAAATTTTAGACAACTAAAAGAACAATATTTTACTTGAAATCTTATAAAATAAATATTCCATTGTACACATCCTGCTCTTTAAATATCTGAAAACAAATGCCCATACTAGCTTATAATGTGAAATTAAATGGAATATAGATTAAAGTTAGAAGGATAACAAAACGAAAATTGAGATTATCAATTTATTTAAATTACCACATCTTTTATTAAATGGAGATTTAGTGAATAATTTTTTCTCTTGTTTGGAAGTAAGTTTTTACAGTTAGTCAGCTATTTATTAGCTACTTTTGTTAATAAATGTATTTTATAGATACAATTAGTTTTAAAAATAAATCACAGTGGCTAAGCCAGAATGATTTACTGTATATTTTTCTAATAGTAAATATAAAGTGAAATATTGTTAAGGAAATTGAAAATATAATTGATGCTATTATTATGTAATTATTTCTCATTCTTTGTAGAAAAGAATCTTTAATTAAAATGATATAAACTTATAAAGTAACTTAACTTTAAAACAATTTTATATGTATAACTTTTTTTAAAATTCAACTAACCATGTGTGTTTAATTTTTCAGTTTCAATGAAATAAGAGAAGACTTGCTGATGGTTTAAAAGTATTTAATTTATCACCACTGAACAGAAAGTCTTTCGCCCCTGAAGAGGTTTGTACTAAGGTGACCTCTGCTGTTTAAAAAAAAGCCTTGCAAAAAGCAGTTCCTTTCCTAAAACATTCGGTAATCCTAAATTATAAGGATATAAGTGGATACTGCTGTGCTTAAAAGTATTTACTAAATTCATTACTGTTTCCATTACATATGTGGTTTTTAAGCCTTTTTTCCTCGTAGCTGGGAAATTTCCTCTGTCATTTACTTCCTTGCGTTTTGCTTATAAATTCTAAATGACTAGGATCCCTGCCATAGAATTTTCTTCCCCCTGAAGGGTTTTCTCTGCTCCTGGTGGGGCAAAGTCATGACCCAGAAAAAAATTGATTCATGAATTCTCAGGGTACAAGTAAAGAAGAGAGGAAATATGCCTTGGCTGAGCTCCGACTAGTGACAATTTAAAACCTGCAATTAGTCTGAATTCAAGGAGCAAAAGGAATCTGAATAAAAAATTCATTAATTCAATCTGATAGATTAACTTTAACAAACTACATCCTTTATTATAAAGAATTATTTTCCTGAGCTGTTGTGTTCACTGCTGGAACCTAAATTTTACTAATTTTAAAATTGTTGAAAGATGGTGAAACAACCATCAGGCTTTTTCGCACTGTGCTTTTCCTCTACCTTGATAACACGTTTATTGGAATCGCTTGATGTTAACGCCTTAGTCCTGGGTTTTACTTCCACCTTAGTTCCTAACTTGCATGCTTGTAAACCCCATTGTCCCGTGGAGCACATGTTCTCTAGCTATTTCCCCCCCGATGTTTCCATGACCCCAAGTCCCCTTTAGCGAACTCCCTGACATTTCCATGAACCACACTGCTGAAATGTTATACAGTAATTAATGTTGATCCTAGTACACACTCAGACTCCGGTACAAATTAGGATGGAAAAGGTTATCATAATATTTTGCTAATCTATTTGGTAGATTTGAATTGTTCCCTGTGGGGGACAAACAGAAAAGAAAGGTGTTTTAAAAGTAGGCTTTCTAAGAAAGACCGTCCAGGTAGTGAGTCTTTAGAAATCACACATATTTGAAACTTTTCATCTGAAAATAATTAATCATCGTTTGTTGACATATCGACTCTTAAGTTATAACTCCCTGAGGACCAATGTGCACAACTGTCAAGTGGGTTAGTAGGCACTGTCAGTGAATGGGCTCTGGAATTCAGACGAGAACTCTGTTATTATTGGGTGGAGTTCAAATCCAGGTACAACCAGCAGCTGGAGCCTTTCCAAACTGTCAGTAGTGTCTGAAAAACACTAAGAGACTAAATAATTTAGATTACACTATATTGACCTGTATAATTGTTTAAATGAGTAATGCAGCCACCAACTGAAAGAAGTCAACCATCTGTAGAGGAAACACAGAATTTGGTTTCATTTCCAAACAAACTTTTGAAGAGCAAATTGTTTTTTCTGTGGGAGGTAGGGGAAAGTCTGAAGACAGATTAATGGCTTCTTCAGCTAAATAAAGGTTAAAGCTTCTGTCATTTACAGAATGCAACTTCAATAGGAAAGAAGTCATAAGGCAGCTGGTCCCACTGCCACTTAATCAGTGTAAATGGGCATTGTTTCGGTGGGTTAAAAGGTAAGTGGCTTTGAGAATGCATTATTATTTCATGATATGCCATCATCATTCATTACATATATGTGTGAGTACATGTGTATATAAAGGGAAAAGACCTTGGAAAGACTAAATCCTGAAATTAGAATAACCACATTTTTACAGATAATGGCAAATTGTTTGTTTTAAATGCAACCCTACCTAAATCCTTATCTCTGAAGTTTGCAGTTGCTATAAATCAAGATTTGAGATGCATACATTATGCACCCAGTTTATTTTGAGAAAAAAAAAGTGCCTATTTTAACTAGATTAACACATCCTGATCAAACTCTTGGTGTTCCGAAAGCTTACATTAAATTAAAGACTGCCATAATTAAGTGCCCCTACCAACTTGTTTTCCGGACCCATTACCTTCCAACGAGTTACTTGCCAGGCTGAGTGGTTCAATAATTGGATTTCTTCTGTGGTCTTCATTTCTCCTCCCATCGACTTTAAGAGACTTCTTTGAGCTCTTCATTGTAAACAAATTATAAAAGAAGAAAATGACAGAGATGAAAGAGACTGAGCTCTGTGCACCTACGAGCCAACTATAAATTTAATGCCATGAATTAAAAAAACAGAAAAATATCTTTGACATGGGTCATTATTTCTCATGCATGTACACACTCGCATACACATGTTTTCTCTGGAATTGCTAGAGGTTGCATGTAGATCAATGTTTAGTAAATTCTTTCATCTTTTGCACTTTGTCCATCCATTTATTTTTTTTTTAAGATTTTATTTATTTATTTTTAGAGAACGGGAAAGGGAGGGAGAAAGTGAGGGAGAGAAACATCAGTGTGTGGTTGCCTCTGGCACACCCCCAACCGGGGACCTGGATCGCAACCCAGGAATGTGCCCCTACTGGGAATTGAACCAGTGACCATTTGGTTCGCAGGCCGACACTCAATCCACTGAGCCGCACTAGCCAGGGCTGTCCATTCATTTACCAAGAACATTCTTTAATATTCATCTTTGCATCATTAGTCATCTGTTTTGAAGTAATAAAACTTTTATCATAATAATATCAAGAAGACTTTGCACTGCATATGTGAAATGTTGAGCTTTTAAATGCTCCCTGGTTGACGTAATACTAATCCAATAAATCTTTAGAAATTTGGGCAATATACATATATTGCTACTAAACTGTAATTTTAGTTGACCCTTATTGATAATAAATGCCAATTGGGAAACTATTATTTTTTTAAATTTGTTTTATGTTTATAGTTGACATACACTATGTTAGTTTTGGGTGTGTGGCATATTGATGGCACAATTATATACCTTAAGAAGTGATCACCACAATAAGTGTGGTATCCTTCTGGCATGAGGGAAACTTACTTTTTTATTAAATTTATTGGAGTGAAGTTGGTTAATAAAACTATGCAAGTTTCAAGTGTAGAATTCTATGACACATCCTCTGTACATTACATTGTTTGCTCATCTCCTTCTGTCACTATATATTTGACCCCGTTTACCCTCCTTAACCTTCCCAACCCTCCTTCCCCTTTGGGGAAACTGTTATTTTTAATTACATTTTCTGAGCGCATACTGAAAGCTTGGTACTGTGAAGAATACAGAAATAAATAAAATATGGACACTGCTCATGATTTTTTGCGATATAATAAATTGGAAAAATACATTGACGTATGACAGGCCAAATTTCTAAGAACTATTTCCTATACCATATTCTCATGCTCTGACTTTCATGAGTAAGCACAGGTTCTCTCTGTCTCTGTCCCTATCTCTCTGTCTCTGTCCCTATCTCTCTGTCTCTCTCTCTCTCTCACACACACACACACACACACAGAGACCTTTATTTATTTATTTTTTCCCATCGGCCTTGTCCAGCTCCCGAGGAGCCAGGCCTACTGCCGGCTGGCCCCTGATCATCAATGGCAGCCCGTGGGACCCGGTGACCACGGGTCTCTCCTAGGTCTCTGGGCCATGGGTTAAGCCTCTGTGGCCAGACCTGGGGGTCCTGCCTGGTCTGTCTATTAATCTCAGCCTTGTAGAATCTTGTCTTCCTCTGGCCAGAGCACAGTAAAGGGGGCAGATATCCATGTGGAGCAGACAGACCCTGTCTTTAGTGTCACCTGGGCTTAGGGAGGGACAGCCCTGAGCTGGAGCAACACCCAGGTTCTTGTCCTTCATGTCCCAAGTCAGACTCCTTCACTTCTTTGGGCCTCTGTTTTCCCATCCAGTCTACAGCGATGGTGTCAGAAAAACAAGGGGCCTCCCAGCTCTGACCCTGTGGCTCTGTAGGGTGAGCCCAGCCCCTCCTGAGGAAAGAAAGAGGCAGGAAGGACCAAGTCTGCTTGCTCCTACTAAATCCTCCACTTCATGTCAGTGTGGTGCCTGGTGTTCATCATCTAGACTGAGAAACTGAGGCACAAATAGCACTTCAGGCAGAAATATAGCCAGAAATGAAGGAACCAGCTTCACTTTTGCACTGACCTTTCCCCACACGAGGCTAATTTATTCCTGGTCTCAGGAGACTGAGAACAGGGATGTTGACAAGCTAAGGCTGCTGGATTTGGGAGAGGAAAGGCTCAGTGGGAATGAGGATGTGGCCCAGGTCCTGCTCAGCCCTGTGACCTTGAAGGGCTGACTCTTCACCTCCTTGAGCCTCAGTGTCACTTTCTTTGGTTCTTCACTAAGGAATTCTTTCATTTTTTCACCAGTTCACTCAACAAACAGTCATGGGGTACCTGTTCAGTGGCAAGTACAGTTCAGGTTACTGAGATAAGAGGGTGGACCCAACAAAGTCCCTGCCCTCAGGGATCTGACCTTGTTGTGGGAGAAACAGACAATAAACACAGGAGTCATAAAGGTGATTGTCAATTCTAGACACTGACACCTCCTATCTGGACACCAGGACAGGATGGACAGTGGGAGAGCACAAAGCACTGGGTGCGGGGTTTCTGACCCAGGTCTTAGACACACAGAGTTTGCATCTTGACTCTGCCACCTACTCTTAGTGTGATCTGGACTTTCCAGCCCACCTCTCAGAGCCTCAGTTTCCTCTTCTGTAAAATGGGGACTCTCATGGCATCCACACACAGCTTTAGATATTATTTACCTGAGCCTGGTTAAATAAAAAGAAGCAGGGCTTCAGCTGGCCTTTGTTATCACTTTATGAGTCTTGCATGCCACCAGTATTTCTGAGTTCTTCCTTACCCACATTCCAAAAGCAGAAGCTACAAAGGGCAGTGATAGTCAAATATGACCCAACCGATGGATACATTTCAAGGAGGGTCAATATAATGAATATCTGCATTGTGTCAAAAATACTAGGAAAAAATGAAAAACCTAACAGTGACCAAGGAAAGACAAAGTTCAAATATGTTATTTTCTTTTCCAACTTGACATAACCTTGATACTTTGAGATCTACTTATTTATCTTCTGGTTCAAACAATCGTACATTAACTATCACAATATTTATCAGAGAAATTAGAAATAGAAAAAATACAGTTCCAGGATACTATTCTTCAAATGTTGTGATGTTTTTCTGGTCTTAAAATCATATTTTGTTTTAATACTGCTAATAATATAATCATTATTTATTCCAACACTATGAGGTCCTTCTCTCATGCCAGACACTGTACTGAATGCTGGGAATGTTTCAGTGAATAAACATACAGTCTCTGCCTTTATGGCACTTACATACTAATTGTAAATTATGGAAACTATTAAATGTTTTAAGTGAGTAAAAGCTCAGTTTTAAGAAAAAAACAGAGAGCTCTGAGGATATAAATCACGTATCTCAGCACTGTCTAATGTGGGAGCCATAAACCACCTGTGGATCTAGGAAGCTGTTGCTGCTTTTCAGTAGAATATGACTGGCATTTTGCAAAGATTACTACGACCTCAATGTCGAGACTAGAACAATCCTGATTTATTCCAATTGTCTTGAAATAATTATCAACAGTGGCCTCTCTTACTCTTAAAGATGCTCCAGTTTGAAGGGCAAATCTCTGGCCTACAGTATAAGGCTATGGAGTTGACCCAGTGAGACATTAATGCGGGCAGCTCAGATAACGTGGTGGGGTGAAGTAAAGCATATTATGCACAGATAATGAATATTTTTATTACATACTCCTGTTTCTATCTGTATTTTTATATGTACACATAACAAAATCTGACATTTTGACCATTTTTAGGAGTGCAGTTCAGTAGCATTGAGTACATTCACCTTGTTGTACAACCATCACCATCATCCATGTCCAGATCTCTTTTCATCTCATCAAACTGAAACTTTGTACTCATTAAACAAGAGCTCCCATTCTCCCTCCCCACCGCCTTAGTCCCTGGCAACCACCGTCCTTCCTCACTGTCTGTGAGTATGGCTGCTCTAGGCACCTCTTATAAATAGAATCATAAGGTATTCATCTTTTTGTGACTGTCTTGTTTCACTTAGCATGTCTTCAAGGCTCATCCACACTGTAGTGTGTGCCAGTTTTCTTTTTGAAGGCTGAATAATATTTCATCGTATGTATATATCACATTTTTCTATCTGTTCGATTCACTGATAAACATTTGGTTTACTTCTCGCTTTTGGCTATTGTGAAAAATGACACTATGAACCGGCTTATAGTTCTTTTACGTCTGTGTAGATACAGAGTTTCTGGATCATATGGTAATTATATTTTTAAAATTTGGAGGACCCACCATACTGTTTTTCCAGAGTTTGCCTCATTTTACATTTCTACCAACAGTGCACGAGCATTCAAATTTCTCCAAATCATCACCAGTCCTTGTTGTTTTTTTAAATAGCTCCCATCATAATGGATGGGAGGTGGAATCTTTTGTTTCTTAAGCCACAATCGGCATATACAGATTCGACATGGTGCATTTCCCTAAAATGCCAAATTACTGCTAAGTGTTGGGTAAAACTTATTTTTATGCAAAAACAAACTGACTTTTTGTAAAATTGAATATATTCTGCATGAGAATTTCTCATATATATTGTAAGAGAGAAGTTCAAGCAAGACACCTCAGTCCAAGCCCGGTCTCCCCCTCGGCCTTTATGGAGGGCCAGTTTACCCTTCTTTCTGTTTTGAGGCGCTTGGATGGAATAGTTAGTGAAACAGTGGAAAATCTATTCTTATTAATATTCATGCCAGTTAATTTTAGCTCATATTTGAGTCTATGGTTGATCAAATGTCTTACATACCTAATTCGACTTCCAAATATATGATTCTTTATACTGGAGGTAGGATACAGCTGAACAAATTGCTACACTAATCCTTAATATGCCCTTACTTAGAAATAACCTGGCTAGTGAAAAAGGTAACTCATAAAAAACTCATTTTCACCAAATTTAAGGATAAAAACAAAAACCTTAAGAGGTTTAACAATTCAAGGATAAAAACAATAAAATATTAATTTCAACTTAGTTGTCTTAAATTTTACCATGTCAATTTCTAATTCAACTAAATAGAATAATGTGTCTAGCCCAGCACACAATAGCTAGAGGTAGTATACGCTAGCATATGTAAGTGCCTGTCATTTAAGAATTGTTTTTTATCATTGATTATTAGATGTCATAAAATAATTAAGGTGAGAGGAAATCTCCGGTCGAAACTTAAAGTGGTAATTTTTCAGTTAACTCATTCATTATTATTTGAAGTCAGATAAAATTCACATACCATAGCATTCACTTTTTAAAACCATATACTCCCTTTTTAGTATATTTACAAAGTTGTGTAACCATCACAACTATCTAATTTCAGAACACTCTGTCACTGAAAAAGATACCCATTACCCATTAACAGTCACTTCCCGTTTCTCATTGTGCCACATCCCCACTCTCTAACTCCCCGCCCCAGGGAAACCACTGATAGGATTTGGCTATTTTAAACAGTTAATAAAATGGACTCATACAGTATGTGGCTTTGTATGTTGGTAAGATTATATATGTTTATGTAAGCCATTTCGCTACTGTTTCCTATTTGTCTTACATCTCTTTTTGTCCTCACCCAAGATTACATTTATTGATTTTTTTTTTTTAGAGAGAAAAGAAGGGAAGGGAGAGAGAAAGACATCAGTGTGAGAGAGAAACATTGCTTGGTTGCTTCCAGTATGTACCCCAACCTGGGATCAAACTCACAACCTAGGCATGTGCCCTGACTGGGTATTGAACTCACAACCCTTTGGTGCATGAGCCAGTGCTCCAACCGACTATGCTACCCAACCATGGCTATGTGTCATATATTTTTCATTTCTCTATTCCTTCATTACTGGTTTCTTGTGTATTAAATAGATATTTTCTAGTGAACCATTTTAATTCAATATTATTTCTTTTACTCTATAGTTCTGAGTTATTTTTTAGTGATCATCCTGGGCTTTACAATTAATATCTTAATTTATAATAATCTACTTTTGATTAATACCAAGCTAATTTCAATAGTGTACAAAAACTTTGTTCTTATATGATTCCATTCACTCTCTACTCGTTTGTGCTATTATTGTTATACATATCTACTCCTTTGTGCTATTATCTTTAAACAGTATAAGCCCATTTTCACAAATTTTAATTATTGCTTCCTGCAGTTGTGTTTTTAAATCAAATGGAAGAAAAAAATAGTTATTAACAAAAAAATACATTAGAATTGTTTTGTTTTTATATTTACTTAGTAGCTATCATTACTGGTGTTTTGTGTCTTCATGTAGATTCAACATACTGTCTATAGTGTCCTTTCATTACAGCCTGAAAATCTGCCTTAGTATTCTCTCAGGGTAAGTCTGCCACTGATAAAGTCTCTCAGTTTTGTTTACCTCAGGTCTTAAATTCTCCTTCCTTTTTCAAGGATTGCATTGGTGGGTCTAGAATTCTTGGTTGACAGTTTTTTCTTTCAGCACCTTGAATAGGCTGTTCCACTACATTCTACTCTATGTAGTTTCTGTTAAGAAATTACCTGTCAGTCTTACTGAAGATCATTTGTACATAAAGAATCACTTCTCTTTGCTGCTTTTCAGATTCAGTCTTTGTTTCTGGCTGTTGAGAGTTTGATTGCGTGTCCAGGTGTGGATCTCTTTGAGTCTTTTTCATTTGGAATGCATCAAGCTTCTTGCACATACAGGTATTTAGGAAGCTTTCAGCCAAGTTTATTTTTTCAAGCACTCTTTTTCTCTTTTCTATCTCTCCTTTACATTTGGGACTTTTATTATAATTATGTTGGTGTGCTCAGTGGTGTCTCACAGGCCTCCGAAGCTCTGTTCACTTTTCTTTACTCCTTTTACTCCTTTCTTTCTGTTCTTCAGATTGCATAATTTCACTTGACCTATCTTCAAGTTCACTGGTGTTTATTTCTGCTACCTGACATCTGATACAGAGCCTTTTGCTGAATTTCTCATTTCAGTTACTATACTTTTCAATTTAAGACTTTCTCATTGTATCTACAAATTTCTGTATTTTTATTGATATTCTCTATTCGGTGACACACTATTCCAATGCTCTTTTTTAGTTCTTTAGATATAGTTTTCTTTAGTTATTTGAATATATTTTAAATTGCTGATTTAAAGTCTTTGTCTAGTAAGTACAACACCTGACTTTCCTCCAGGGCAGTTTCTATTGACTGCTTTTATTCCTTTGTATGGGCCATATTTTCTTGTTTCTCTACATGTCTCATTTTTTTGTTGTTGTTTGTTTTTGGAAACTAGACATTTAAATTAATATAATGCAACAACTCTGGAAATTAGATTTCCTAACCAAGGATATACTATTGCTACTGCTACTATTATTTATTTATTTAGTGACTTTCCTGAACTAATTGTAATTCTGGAAAAATCTGCACTCTTTGTAGTATGTGGTCACTGAAGTCACTATTTTGTTAGCTTACTAGTGGGCTAATTATCAGACAGAGATTTCTTTACATTCTTGAAAGCAATAATTTTTCCAGCCTTTGCTGAGTTTTTCTGTGGAGATGTTGGGCATTCTTTCAATGCCTACACAGTCAATTTACCTTCTTAATCCTTCACGTTCTGTCTTCACAGAACCTCAGAGTCAAAGATGAAACAGAGAGCCTTCTCAGGTCTGTCACGGGCATGTGCACACCTGTGTGCGGGCGTGGCCTTCTAGATTCCCAGAAATACTTGGAAGCTTGTTAAAGTCACCTATGAACATCTCATTCCCTAGCATATTTTGGATCAGCTCTTTTTTTTTTTTTTGCTCCAACTGTTATTCCTGCTGTAGAGGTCTTATTAAACAATTGCAGCTGATAGTTTTCTCCCAGCTAAAGAAACCAGGTTTCACTGAGTGATCTCTGGGTCAAGTAAATACAAACCCTGCAAGCAGAGATTTCCAGCAAACTACAAGACAGGTCAGCTGACCACAATTCTCTGAGAATGGGGCTTTGACAAAGCTCCAGTCCATTGTGGTCTTTCCAGTAGCTGCTAAGCTGCTTGTTTTTGTTTGCATTGTGGGGCTACTGGTTTGCAAGGCTACTGCAGAGCTGGAGAGCAGTGGGGGAAATAATGTCCAGTTGAAATACTACAAACATTGCTCTTCTTACCAAGATTCAACCATCTTCTGCCCTGGCTGGTGTGGCTCAGTAGATTGAGCTCTGGCCTGCGAACCAAGGGGTTGCCGGTTAGATTCCCCAGTCAGGGCACATGCCTGGGTCTCAAGCCAGGTCCCCTGGAGGGGGCATGTGAGAGGCAACCACCCATCAAGGCTTCTCTCCCTCTTTTTCCTTCTCTTACCCTTTCTCTGGAAATAAATAAATAAATCTTAACAAAAAAAAAGATTCAACCGTCTTCTTGAATAAATACTCCTTGGATTGTCATAGGCCTTTGGGTAATTTAAAGAGGTCTGAAAAAGTTATTTTGACGATTTTGCAAGTACTTTCACTTACAAGAGTGAATTTTTGAAGTTCGTTACTCTGCCATTTTTGTTGACATCCAGCCAAAGCCCTTGATATTTGAACACCAAACTGTTTATCATCTTTAATTATTTCAATTGCTTATTTGAAATGGTTACCTCTTTAAGTCCTCTCAATCCAACTCAACTGATAGTTATTGAAGCCCTTGGGGTCTTACGGCCTGGGAATAGCTTTCTATTATGCTCTAGGTCCAGTGGACTGACTCAAATTAAAGGCAACAAAACACTGCATGCTTCATAAAAAGGCATCTTTGATCCAGAGAAATAAGGGTACTTTTTTAATAACTTAGCATATGTTAGTACAAGGGTCATAGCCTGTGACTTCAGAGGGGAGACTGCATCAGGTAAATTTAAAATACGCCAGAGACAGTACTTCTTCATTAATGATTGTGCCCCTGAATTTTAGGAGCACTTTAGTCTAGAGAGAAGAGAGAAAAAGGCCTGTTAAGTCACCGGGATTCTCCAGGGGAAATGCGAGGAAATTTTGAGGTTTCACTCTTTTCTCTCCTGAACCATATGCATCTTTTCTCTCTTAAACAGTGTTTATAACAAGGTCCATTCTTATATTTAAGTAACCCTACTGAAATGTTATAGAATAGGCTGAATTACCCTTTGCCAATTTCTTCAAATCTTCACATTTTACACGTTCTTGGGTTATTATTGCTAACTCATAATATTTATGATATCAATTCTACTAAAACTAAAAGAGGTGTTGCCAATATTAAACAAATCAATCTAGGACATCAATTTATTTCAGTTCCCAGAAATTGACATGACACTAACTTTTGCTAGTTTACCTGGTGATTTGGGTATAATCC
>PVJD01010940.1:0-49804 GCA_004026545.1 Mormoops blainvillei
GGAGTGGGTTGTTTTATGTTCAATAACTAAGTTTCTCAGTGAAAACTTGTTACTGCCTGAGATCATGCACAGTAGAGCAGACGGCAGTCACAATGTGGGGCAAGGAGGCTGGTAAGATACCTGCAGACTAAGATTTCTCCACAGGGCTCCAATGAGCAAAACAAAGAGTCGGAAGTTTATTCTAAAGAGGGTTAACATCGGCCTATGTTTCTAGATCAGAGGCAGTAAGGTTTTGTTTGTTTATTTGCCTTTAAACCAATTCCTAAAAATTTGTGTCGCTAAGCCTTTTAAGATTCAACATGACAGAGATTTGTCGATTCCCCTGGAGAGCTGCATGAATCCTCACAGCTTAACCCACTTTCCTTAGGGCACAGGCTTGCCGTGAGAACAGCGGTGCTGTCCTTACTTCCAGTTGGAGCATCTGGCCCATTTGAGCAGAGGCAACACAGAGGACACCTTGCAGGCTTGGTCCCCTGCATCCGAGGAGCACTGTCACCTTTAGAAAGAGGGCCCACGGGTCTTTCTTCCCTCCGTCCGAGTGCAGTTCACTGTGTATGTCCGTGATCCGAACCTTACTGATGGAACCACGGGCGGTGGGGATATGTGTGAGCTGAGTGAACCACTGATGCAACCTTTGCAAAGAGAAAAAGTCAAAAGGGAAGTCAGAAGTGGAGGAGGTAACAGATTAATAAGGCGGTAGTCATGAAGGTGGGATGGGCACGGCGCAGCCTGGGAGAATGCTGCTGTCGCCTCACATGAGCAGGACAGGCGAGATTAGGCATGGCCCGCTGCACAGGAAGCCCCAGGGCTCCTGGAGAGACAGGACCTGGAAGAGCCCAGAGTGGAACGAGGAGGCCGGGAGAGGTCCGTGTCCCTTAGGCAAGCCACTTATCTTTCTAGCTTGTCTCCTCATCTCTGAACTGAGTTAAGTAATCTGTGTTTGTCTCATTTAATCCAAGCTCACGTAGGTTAACATAGCTCACTATTATATATCGGCTCCGTAGACCTTGGTTTAACCCTGTGTGACACAACTTCCACAGACACGTACAGAACGCACACACATGTGCGCAATACATGCACATGCATGTACGCACTGTCACACCCAGTACACAGATACACTCAAGCATTCTCACGCATATGTACGCGCACCCACACACACATTTTCATGCACACACATGTGTGAAAGCTCTGCGGCACAGCCTGCCTTGGGAAGTGGGAGGAGAGCATCCAATGACACTATTCTCTAACCCTCTGCATGACATCTCCTGCCCCTTAGAGCGATTGGACTACTGCTCACCTGTCCTACCTGCATATTACCAGGGATGTTTTCTTACAGGCTGACAGTGTGGAGCAATGGGTGACTGGAGTCTTCTGGGGAGACTATTAGATGCTGCACAGGAGCATTCCACGGTCATTGGCAAGGTCTGGCTGACAGTCCTGTTCATTTTCCGGATCCTGTTGCTGGGAGCCGGGATGGAGTCAGTGTGGGGAGATGAGCAGTCAGGCTTCACCTGCAACACCCAGCAGCCAGGCTGCGAGAACGTCTGCTATGACGAGGCCTTCCCCATCTCCCACACCCGCTTCTGGGTGCTGCAGATCATCTTCGTGTCCACACCCACCCTCATCTACCTGGGGCACGTGCTGCACAGCGTGCGCATGGAACAGAAGAAGAAAGCAGGAGGAAGAGCAGGTAAAGGGAGAGGGTAACCATGTCCAGAGTGTTTATTTCCACTCTTACCAACTTTGTGCTTTGTTATTCTTTTGCAATTCCTTTAGGTTTTACATTAGATTGTTTATTTGAGATTTTTCTTGTTTTTTAAGGTTGGCAGGTATTGCTATGAATTTACCTCATTGGACTGGTTTTACTCTTTCCCATATATTTTGGATTGCTGTATTTTTATATTCATTAGTTTCAAGGTATCTTTGGATTTCTTTGTTGATCTTGTTGTTATGTCCACCATTTTTTAGTGGCATGTTATATAGCCTCCCTGTATTTTTGTGTTTTTCAGTCTTTTCCCTGTAAATGGTTCCTAGTTTCATACCACTGTGGTCAGAGAAGATGCTCACTATGATTTCAACTTAAATTTACTACTTCTACTTAAATTTAATGAGACTTGTTTTGTGGCCTTACACAAGATCTATTATAGAAAATGACCATGTACACCTGAAAAGAAAATATGTTCTGCTCCTTTGGGGTGAAATGTTCTGAAAGTATCAGTTAAATCCCTCTGTTCTAATATGTCATTTAAGGCTGCTGTTGAGGTCAATGGGATGTTAAAGTCTCATACTATGACTGTATTTCTGTTTATCTCTTTTTGTCCACCAATATTTGCTTTATATATTCAGGTGCTTATATGTTGGATGCATAAATGTTTCTAAGGGTTATATCCTCTTGTTGAACAGACCCCTTTGTCTGTTCATGTAATGTCCTTGTTTTTACTTTTATGATAGTTTTTCCTTTAAAGTCTATTTTTTTTGTGGTATAAATATTGCCTCCCCAGCACTTTAAAAAATATCTATATGCATGAAATATCTTTCTCAATTTTTTTTCTTTTAGCCTGGGTGTTTCTTTTGCTCTGAGGTGGGTCTCTTATAGATAACATATATATATATATATTTTGTTGTTGTTGTTGTTGTTGTTGTTTGTTTGTTTTATTATTTATTCAGCTGCCCTATGCCTTTTTATTGGAACATTTAATCCTTTTCCATTTAGAGTGATTACTGAGCCCTTGCCTGTGTGGTTCAGTTGGTTGGAACATCATCCTGTAATCGAAGTGTTGTGGGTTTGATTCATGGTTAGACCACATGTCTAAATTGTGGGTCTAATCCCTGGTCTCCGTGCATGTGATGCCTGGTCTGGGCACATATAGGAGGCAACCAATTGATGCTTCTCTCTCCCAGCAATGTTTCTCTCTCTCCCTTTCTCTCTTTCTCCAAAAACAATGAAAAAAGCATCCTTGGGTAAGGATTAAAAAAAAAGATTATTGATTGTTATTTCTTTATAGCCATTTTATTTTTTAATAATTATGTTCCTTTTTTTCTTTTTTCTTCTTAAAGAAGTCTCTTTAATATTTCTCATAATACTGGTTTGGTGGTAATGAATTCCTTTAGGTATTTTTTTCTTGTCTGGGCAGTTCTTCATTTCTCCTTCAATTTAAAATAATAACTTTGCTGCATAGTCTTGGTTGTAAGTACTTGCTTTTCAACAATGAATATTTTGTGCCAGTTCCTTCTGGCTGAAATGTTATATTGAGAAATTAGCTTACAGTTTTATTGGTGCTCTCTTGATAATAACTAGATGCTTTGGTCTTGCTACTTTTAAAATTCTGTCTTGGTTTGTAACCTTTGCCATTTCAATTATAATGTGTCTTAGTGACGGCTTCTTTGGTTGCATCTTGTTTGGGACTTTCTGAATATCCTGGACTTGTGTATCTTTTTTTTTTTTAAGCAGGTTATGTTACACAAGTTTTGAGTCATTATTTCTTCAAATTGGTTCTCAATCCCTTGCTTCTTCTCTTCTCCTTCTGGTACCCCTTTGATGTGGATGTTTTTGTTTTATATTTGTGCCATAGGTCCCTTAAACTATTCTTATCTTTTAAAATTCTTTTTTCTTTTTGTTTGTCTGATTGGTTGTTTTCTGCTACTTTGTCTTCCAAATTGCTTGTTTAATCTTCTGCTTCATGTAAGCTGCTATTGATTCCTTCTAATGCATTCTTCATACCTGACTGGCTATTTTTTATGGTTTCTATGTTCTTTTTTATAATCACTATTTTTTATTTAAGTTTTCACTGAATTCATCCATTCTTCTCCTAAGTTCCTTCAGCACCCTTTAGCTATTGTTTTGAACTCTGTGTCTGGTAGGTTGTTTGCCTTTATTTCATTTAATTATTTTTGTGGGGATTTCTCCTATTCTTTCATCTGGGGGTGTGTCTTTTTGTCTCCTCATTTTGGCTGTGTCACTGTATTTCTTTCTCTGTGTTAGGTAGATCTTTTATGTCTTCCAGTCTTGGTATGGTGACCTACGTTATAGGTGTCCTATGGGGCTTAATGGTGCAGATTTTATGATCTCTATAGCTAGGTGTTTCAGGAATGTCCGCTTTGTGGGTTATGTGGAATCTCTTGCTATTGTTGAGCCTTGATTGTTGTTGCCCTCTGTTCATGGGATTGACCTTCAGACTGGCTGAGTATGAGGATCGACCCTGACCACAGTGCATGAGCTACTGTGTGGAGTCTGATACCACAAAGTGGAATTTGCCGCAGCAGCATCTGGTGCCTGCTGAGATCTCCCTTTGAATGTGCTGCTTGTGAAGCTAATTAGGTCATGCTTTGATGTGTTTTGAAGGCTGCCATTGGGTGTGTTGTATTTGAGGACTTTTGGATGGACTCAGGTCAGATCAATATCAGATATTGTTTGTGACTGGCCCTCAGCTACCTGTTAGGAGCTACAAAGCAGTTCACAGTTTGTAACTGCCTTTGCTGGGCCTGAGTGCACATGGGAGGAGTGAAGCTGAATACCAAGGCCGACTTCCACCAGTACTGAGCCTCAGGAAAGGTCAGCAAAAAGCCCACATAACCTCATGGTCAGTATCTGCCTGCCAGTTGCCTGTTAGGCTCAGTCACTGAGAGTGCCCCTGGCAGTATGTGAGTTGTGTGAGGTAGGTTCTCAATGAGTCACCAGTTAGAGGCAAGTTGTGTTTACTAGGCTGATACAGATTTAAACTTGGTATGATTTCTGGGTCTGAGGCCACTCAATAAAAGTTTTAGGGTCCACTCAGGCCAGCTGCCACCTACTGGAGGCCTGAGGACCTTTGTGGTAGGTCGGAGTCTCAGAGTGCTGTCAGGGTAAGGCCAGCAGAGTCCATCAGGATAAAACAGATTAAGATTTGGCCGTGTGGAAGGAGGGCTCTGTACAGGAATGGCGGTGCCAGTCAGAGCATGCTGGGGAGAAGATGGACCTCATTGAGAGCCCTGTCCACAGGTGGTGGAGACACCCTTCTCCTCTCCCAAGTCAAGATGGACAGCATCTGAGTGCTCCTTTGGGCTGGTACTTCCAAATATGGGACTCCAGAGAGACCTTTTTTCTGGCATAATGGACGTACCCTTTCTTCTAAATGTCCATGAAAGTTTAAAGCAAAATAAATGGGAAAAGATGACCCTCTGGCACAAGCTCCGAGGAGGTGTCCGCATGTTTATAGTAAGCCTTAGGAAAGCTCTCACTCTCTGCCACAGCCTGCAGAGACAGGAGCAGTCAGACAGCCAGGGCTAGGGGACGGCAAAGCAATGCTATCTGAGAGGGAAGATAAGGGCATAGCTCCCTGGGAGCACTCCCAGCTCCTGCCTCAGTGTCTTGCCATCCTTAACTTACAGTGTCTGTAGGAACACATGTGCCACAGGGTCATCTGTGACAGAATAAAGTAGAATTGTTTTTAAAACATCTCTAAAGTAGGAATTTTCATTTTCAAGTGCCTTAAAAAATATTCAGAAAGCACATCCCCACCTACATTTTGGTATTTATTTCAAGTGTGTATGTGTGAGACAGAGAGAGAGTGACATAGAGAGACAGTGATAGAGAGAGAGATGGAGACGGAGAGAGATTGAATGTGTGCATTGGGTGGGAGTCACCACCTCCTCTAACTCCAAATAAAGGAAACGACCTTCAAAGTCTTATCCTTTTTTCCCTTTAGCTCTAAGATCCTAAGATTCTGTGGAGTTCACCCCAGGAGAATTTAAAACAAGAAATAACAATTTCACAGTGCTTTCAACAGCTTGAGCTTACAGAGAACTCCAAACCCACAAGGAAAAAGAAACTTTCCAGACGCTTTTCCTCATCAATTCAGAGTGTAGTCACCAGCCCTTTCACAGAAGAGGCTGCTTTGAGGTATTCACTTTCTTTATTTACATTTGTTCTTGAGCCATGTCCCAGGAGAGAAGACCGCTGCCCACATTGGGGGAGGGTGGAGCTAGGGGTGAGTTTGTGCTGGGCTGCTGGCCCCCTGTGGACAACACCAAGGCTCTTTTTGCTGGCCCTCCCATCCAGTCTTGACTACCCTCTTCTTGGCAGGCTTCCTGAGCTGCTCTGTCGCAGATTCTCCAGCCCTGTGTCACTCATTCCTGGACTTGCCCTTAAGCCCAACGACCCCATCTGGGTCTCCAAGTGTCAGAGGGACCCTGTCTCTGTGGCCTAACACGCTGGCCTCTGTGGAGGGCTGTGCTCTGTGTTTCCATGCTGTTCCTTCTTTGCACTGTCTGCCCTGTGTTTATGCACATGGTTTGGGGGGTGGGGATGGCCCCCCAGAAATCTGCCTTCTTATGAAGCTAGTTAGTCTCACCATTGTCAGCACTCAGCTCTGTGCAGGGGAAAGACCAGGGGGTGGTTGATGGGAATTTATGTATAACTCTGGTTCCAGACAGACCAGGCAAAGGCCAGAGGTATAGTCTAAGAATGTATGTATTCAGATGTAGTCTAAGAATAATATGGCCCAGCTCAGATCTAGTTTTCCTAGATTCATTCATTCATTCCATCCTAGAAGCACTTATCGTTTGCCTCGCCTGTGCCAGTCATTGTGCTGGACACTTAGGGATAGTATGATGAACAAAACTTACATTGATCCTACTCTCACCTGAGGGTTAGGTGTTCCTTTCCTAATGCCAAGGAAAGGCCCACACAGAGTACAGGTCTGTCTCCTCCCTGAGCGTGGGGACACTGGGTTCAGTGCCTGCCCCAGATCTAGGTTAGGATGCCCCATCCCTGCCTCTGGTCTGCAGTAAGCACAGGCCCCTGTCACTCCTGCATGGCCTACCTCTCTGGCCCTGGACCTTGCTCTTTCAGGCGCAGAGCACCCTCTGTTGGTGGCCTAGACCCAGAGCCCTGGCCTTGGAGTGGGACACCGCACTGCACTGGTTCCTTTTTTGGCTTATGTGACCCTGTGTGTGTTGTCCACCCACCCGCACATTTATGCATCCTCTCAAAAAAACCCTGCCAAGTGCCAGACACTGCCCCTGGGGTTGGGGATATGAAACTGTAAAAGCAAATTTTCAGTCTTTTCACAGATTTCAAGCTCAGCTCCCTTCCCTTGAATGAGGATCACAGTGCTGGTAGATGGATTGGGAATAGGGTGCTCTCTAGGTCCCACACTCTTTTTCAAAGGACCTGGGCTGAGGGGTACTCCCGTCAGGTGAATGCTTCATGGTTGTTTTTTGCATCCTAGAATTCCTAGCCTAAGTGGGCAGTCCTGTCCCCACTCTGAGCTACATGTGGGATAATGGGCTTAATTCCTCTGGGGGACAAAGTTCTGCCCCCACACCTACCACCACTTTCACCCCATAACCTCTCCATTCCCCCCTAAGTGGGGACCTACTGACAATGGGTGTGACCATGACTGAGGTGGGGCAAGTCCCATTCAGAACTTTCTACCATCTTCCTTCCAGTCAACCAAAGGGCCCAAGTGCTCTGGCTTTGGCCTTCGTCTCAGCTAGCTGTCCACCTGGAGACTTGAACTCCAGCCACTCCAGCCTGCTCTGCAAATGTGGAAGGAGCCATGCTCCTCTCCCACTGAGCCTTCCTTCTCTGCCCCCTCGACCCTCTGTCTCCTTCCTCTGGGAAACCCCTTCAGACCCAGCCAGCCTCTGTGTGTCCTCTGTGACAAACTCCTTTGGACTCATCCTTTTATCTAAGGTGTTTCTTTTGCTTTCTGGATTATTTCACTACTATGTTAATAAAAGAACACCCAAACCTATAAAAAATTTATTATAGTTTATTTGAGCCAAAATTTTGAGGACATGCTTCTAAACAAGATCTCAAGGAATTGAGAAAATGCTTCAGAGAACTGTACTTTTTAAAATGCATTTAGAATGAAAGGAGAGAACATAAGGAAGACACATGACATTCATGGGTGATATATTAAGGAGGTGGGAAAAAGTAAAACAGGGGAATCTTTAAACTGAATAAAAAGCAAAATGGAGAGATATATACTTTTACATTTGTGAATATAGGAGAGTTAATATTTAACATTTACAATAAGTAGAGATGGTAATCCAGGAAATAAGATACCACTTAAAAATATTGTGTAATGTGTGATTGTGCCTCTAGGGTGTTTGAAAAAGAAAATTTCTCTGGTATTTCAATGTACGTCATGCTAGATACAAAAGAACAGTGGACAGGGCTCACAAGGCAAAGGTCGACCTTTTGCTAAGGAAGCTATGGGCCTGGGATGTGGCTGCCGAGTTAGGAACTCATGATCAGGGAATCCTGTGTGGTCACTCTCAGTCACTGTGCTTGTCTCACCTACCAAGCCGTTGCCTGAACTGCCAAGTCGGCTATGTAGCCCCTTTTTTATTCACAACTATCTCTTACTCCCTGAGTTTGTAAGCTGCTAGTTGTTATATAGTTGTCTTTCTTGTCACTGGTCTTCAGTGAATGAATGAATGAATGAATGAATGAGAGAGAAAGATGCATGAACGGATGAATGTAGGGGTGGTCATTTCTCATGAAAGAAATCTTGTCACTCTGCAGCAAAGGAAACCATCAATAAATTGAAAAGACAATCCACTGAATAGGATAATGTATTCATCAATGATACATCTGATAAGGGGTTAATATATAACATTTATAAAGAAATCATACAACTCAACATAAAAATAAATCCAGTTTAAAAAATAGGAAAAGGACCTAAATAGACACTTCTCCAAAGAGGACAGGCAGATGACCAATAGACATATGAAAAGATGCCCAACTTCACTAATCATCAGAGAAATGCAAATTAAAACCACAATGAGATAACCCCTCACAGTCATCAGAATGACTATCATAAATAAATCAACGAATAACGAGTGTTGGTGAGGATGTAGAGAAAAGGGAACCCTCATGCATTGTTGGTGGGAATGCAAACTGGTACAGTCATTGCCGAAAAAAGTATGGAGGTTCCTCAAAAAATTAAAAATGGAGCTGCCTTATGGCCCAGCAATTCCACTTCTGGGAATATACCCAAAGTACAACAAAACACTAATTCAAAAGAATATATGCACCCCTACATTCATTGTAGCACTATTTACAGTAGCCAAGCTAGGGGACAACCCAAGTGCCCATCAATAGAAGAGTGGATAAAAAAGTGGCGGTACACATATACAATGGAATATCACTTGACCATAAAAAAAGAACAGAAGTTTACGACAGCATGGATGAACCTAAAGGGTATTATGCTAAGTGAAATAAGTGAGTCAGAGAAAGATAAATATCATATGATTTCACTTATAAGTGGAATCTAAAGAACAATATAAATGAACAAACAAAACAGAAACAGACTCATAGATACAGAGAACAGACTGATGGTTGCCAGAGGGCAAAGGAATTAGGGGACTGGGTGAAAAGCATGAACTGATTAAAAAGTACATACTGGTAGTTACGAAATTGTCACAGGGATGTAGTGTACAGCCTAGGAAATATAGTCAATAATATTGTAATAACTACCCATGGTGCCCAGTGGGTACAGGAAATATTGGGGGAACAGCTTTATAAAGTACATGATTGTCTAAACACTATGCTGTATACCTGAAAATAGTATAAAATAATATTTTAAAAAATATATAATCTTTATTATATTATTTTCTGTTACCATTTAGTTCCCTTATACTCCCCCACCCCTTAACAATCACCACATTGTCACCCATGTCCATGAATACTTTTTCCTTTTTGCTCAATCCCTCCACCTCTTAACCTCCCCCCTACACCAGCTGTCATCTGTCCTCCATCTATGGGTCTGTCCCTGTTTTGCTTGTTAGTTCAGTTTGTTCATTAGATTCTACATATGAGTGAAATCATATGGTATTTGTCTTTCTCTGACTGGCTTATTTCACTTTGCATAATGTTCTCCAGGTCCATCCATGCTGTTGCAAAGGGTAAAATTTTCTTCTTTTTTATGACTGAGTAGAATTCCATTGTGTAAATGTCTTATAGTTGTTTTATCCACTTACCTATTGATGGACACTTACTGTCCAATTGATGGACACCTATTGATGGACGACTGTAAGTAATGCTACAGTGAACATAGGGGTGCTTATGCTCTTTCCAGTTAGTGTTTTGGATTCCTTCAGAAGTGGTATCACTGGGTCAAAAGGCAGGTCCATTTTTAATTTTTTAAGGTATCTCCATACTGTTTTCCACAGTGACTGCACCAGTCTGCATTCCCAACAGCAGTGTAAAAGTGTGCCCCTTTCTCTACATCTTTCCCAGTGCATGTTTTCAATTTATTGATGATAGCCATTCTGACAGATGTGAGATAGTATCTCATTATGGTTTTAATTTTCATTTCTCTGATGATTAGTCACATTAAGCATCTTTTCATATATCTGTTGGCCATCTGTATGTCCTCTTTGGAAAAGTGTCTGTTCAGGTCCTTTGTCCATTTTTAAAATTTTGTTTTTTGTTTTTTTGGTGTTGAGTTTCAGAAGTACTTTATAAATTTTGGTTATTAACCCATCAGATGTATCAGCAAATATATTCTCCCATTCTGTGGGTTGTCTTTTTATTTTGTTGACAATTTCCTTTGTTCTACCAAAGGAACAACAAGTTGTGTTTACCTTTTAGTTTAATGAAGTCCCATTAGTTTATTTTCTCTTTTGTTTCCCTTGCCTGGGGAGATATACCTGATAAAAATTTTCTACAAGCAATGTCTGAGATTTTGCTGCCTATATTTTCTTCTAGGATTTTTATGGTTTCGGGTCTAACATTTAAATCTTTGATCCATTTTGAATTTATTCTTGTGTGAGGTGTAAGAAGATAGTCTAGTTTGATTTTTCTGCACATATCTGTCCAATGTTCCCAGCACCATTCATTGAATAAATTATCTTTAGCCCATTGTATGTGCTTGCTTTCTCTGTTGAATATTAATTGACTATAAAGGAGTGGGTTGATTTCTGGGCTCTCTGTTCTGTTCCATTGATTTATGTTTCTGTTTTTATGCCAATACCAGGCTGTTTGGATTACTATGGCCTTGCAGCATAGTTTTATATTAAGTAACATGATTCCTCCAACTTTGTTTTTCATTTTCAGGGTTGCTGTTGCTATGCGGGACCTATTGTGTTTCCATATAAATTTTTGAAATATTCATTCTAATTCTGTGAAATATGTCATTGGATTCTTGATTGTAATTGCATTGAATCTGTAAATTGCTTTGAGTAGTATGGACATTTTAATGATGTTAATTTGTCCTATCCACGAGCATGGTATGTGCTTCCACTATTTATATCTTCTTCAATTTCTTTCTTCAGTGTCTTATAATATTCTGAGTGCAAGTCTTTTACATCCTTGGTTAGGTTTATTCCTAGGTATTTTATTCTTTTTGAAGCAATTATGAATGGGACTGTTTTCTTAATTTCCCTTTCTGTTAGTTCGTTATTGGTATATAAAAATGCAGTTGATTTCTGGATATTAATTTTTATCCTGATACTTTGCTGAATTCATTTATCAGTTCTATTTCATTCTTGATGGGATCTTTGGGGTTCTCTGTGTACAGTATGTGTCATTTGCAAACAACAATAATTTTACTCTTTTCTTTCTAATTTGGATGCATTTTATTTATTCTTCTTGTGTGATTGTTGTGCCTAAGACTTCCAGTAGTATGTTGAAAAAGAGAGGTGAACGTGGACATCCCTGTCTTGTTCCCGATCTTAAGGGGGATGCTTGTAGTTTTTGCGCTATGAGTATGATGTTGGCAGTGGGTTTATCATATATGGCCTTTATTATATTTAGGTATGTTCCCTCTATCTCACTTTGCTGAGAGTTTTGATCATAAATGGGTGCTATATTTCATCAAAGGATCTTCCTGCATCTGTTGATATAATCATGTGGTTTTTATCCTTCATTTTGTTTTATGTGGTGAATCACATTTATTGTTTTGCAAATGTACCATCCTTGCATTCTCAGAATAAATCCCACTTGATCATGATGTTTGATATTTTCGATGCATTGTTGTATTCGGTTTGCCGACATTTTGTTGAGGATTTTAGCCTCTATGTTCATCAGTAATATTGATCTATAACTTTTTTTCTTTGTAGTGTCTTTATCTGGTTTTGGAATTAGGATAATTTTGGTCTCATACAATGAATTTGGGAGCTTTCTCTCCTCTTAAATTTTATGAAATAGTTTGAGAAGGAGAGGTGTTTGTTAGTTCTTTTCAGAATGTTCGGTAAAATTCACCTGTGAAGCCATCTTGGTCCAGGACTTTTGTTTGTTGGGATAATTTTGATTACTGTTTCAATTTCATTAGGTGTAATCTATCTATCCAGATTCTCTTATTCTTCCTGATTTATTTTTGGAAGATTGTATGTTTCTAGGAATTTACCCATTTCTTCAAGGTTGTCTAGTTTGTTGGCATATAATTGTTCATAACATTTTCTTACAATCTTTTGTATTTCTTTGGTGTCAGTTGTTATTTCTCCTCTTTCATTTCTGATTTTACTTATTTGGGTCCTTTCTCTTTTTTCTGGATGAATGTGGTTAAATGTTTGTCAAACTTATTTATCTTTTCAAAGAACCAGCTCTTAGATTCATTGATCTTTTGTATCACTTTTTAGACTCTATTTCATTTATTTCTATTTTGATCTTAATTATTTCCTTCCTTGTATTCACATTGGGCTTTGTTTGCTGTTCATTTTCAGTTTCCTTTAAGCATGAAGTTATATTGTTTATTTTAGCTTTTTCTTTTTCTTTCTTTCTTTTGTTTTCTTAAGATAGGCCTGTAATGTTATGCATGTGCCTCTTAGGGTTGCTTTCCCAGTGTCCCACAGGTTTTGGATTGCTGTGTTCTCATTTTCACTTGTTTCAATGTATCTTTTGATTTTTGCCTTGATCTCGTTGTTGATCCATTCATTGTTTAATAACATGTTATTTAGCTTCCATCTCTTTGTGTGTTATCAGGGACCTAGTGATTGATTTCTAGTTTTTATAGCATTGTTGTCAGAGAAGATGCTTGATATGGCTTCAGTCTTCTTAAATTTATTGAGACTTGATTTGTGTCCTAGCATGTGGTCTATCCTAGAAAATGTTCCACGTGTACTTGAAAAGTATGTATATTTTGCTTCTTTGGGGTGAAATGCTCTGCAGATATCAATTAAATCCATTTAATCTAGTGCATGGTTTAAAGTTGCTGTCTCTTTGTTGATTTTCTGTTTGGAAGATCTATCCATTGAAGTCGATGGGGTGTTAAAATCCCCACCTATGACTATATTTCTATCAATCTCTCCTTATGTCCATCAAGATTAGCTTTACATATTTAGGTGGTCCTATGTTGGGTGCATAAATGTTTACTAGGGTTATATCCTCTTGTTGGATTGTTCCCTTTATCATTATGTACTGTTTTTCGTCTCTTACTATAGCCTTGGTTTTAAAGTCTATTTTGTTGGATATCAGTACTGCTGCCCCAGCCTTTTATTTTTCTTTTCCATTTGCATGAAATATCTTTTTCCAACCCTTTACTTTTGGTCTGTGTGTATCTTTTGATCTGAGATGGGTCTCTTTGAGGCAGCATATATATGGGTCTTGTTTCTTAATCCATTCAGCTTTTCTGTCTTTTGGTTGGAGCATTTAAGCCATTTGCGTTTATGGTGATTATTGATAGATACATATGTAGTGCCATTTTATTGTTAGGCTGTTTTCCTCTGCTTTCTTTTCTTTTCCATTTCCTTCTTTTTCGTAAAGCAAACCCTTAAACATTTCTTGTAGTACCGATTTAGTGTTAACAAATTCCTTTAACTTTTTCTTGTCTGGGAAGCTCCCTATTTCTACTCTAAAACTATATTCTAGTTTTAAAAAAACCTTGCTGGGTAAAGTAGCCTTGGTTGTAGGTCCTCACTTTTCATCACCTAGAATATTTCATGCCACTCCCTTCTGGCCTGAAAAGTTTCTAATGAGTAATCAGATGACAGTCTAATTGATGCCCCCTTGTAGGTAGCTACCCACTTTTTCTCTTGTGGCTGTTAGGATTCTCTCCTTATCTTTAAACCTTGTAATTTTAATTATGGTGTGCCTTGGTATAGGCCTCTTTGGGTCCAACTTATTTGGGACTTTCTGAACCTCCTGGACTGATGTGACTTAGGGAAGTTTTCAGTCATAATTTCTTCAAATAGGTTCTCAATTCCTTGTTTGCTCTCTTCTCCTTCTGGTATTCCCATGACATGGATGTTATTACACTTCAAGTTGTCCAAGATGTTTCTTAAGCTCTTCTCATAATTTTACATTCTTTTTTCTTTTTGCTGCTCTGCCTGATTGTTTATTTCTATTTGTCTTCCAAAATGCCAGTTCTGTCTTCTTCTTCATCTAATCTACTGTTTATTCCTTCCAGTGTATTATTTATCTCAGATATTGCATTCTTTATTTCTAACTGATGCTTTTTTTATGATTTCTCTGTCTCTTTTTTCATGCTGTTGAGTATCCTTATAATCATTACTCTAAACTCTGTGTCAGATAAATTGCTTACTTCCATTTCATCCAGTTCTTCCAGAAAATTCTCTTGTTCTTTCTTTTGGGGTCTATTTCTTTGTCTTCCTGTTTTGGCTGCTTCTTTGTATTTTCCACCCTAGACATTAAACTAATCAGATGGTAAGATGATGGGTCATTAATCTAATCAACCTCTAATTAACAGTCAGACTTAAGCACCACAGGGTGGGCCAGAGTGCCATATTTTGCTGTGTATAATGCACACTTTTTTGCCCAAATTTTTAGGGAAAAATAAGGATGTGTATTATACATGGGTAGTGCTAATTCTGTATCTATATAAATGTTTTAAACTTTTATTTATGTTTGTGCTTTAAAAGCATAACTCTAGAAAGCAATAAGAATATCTATATGCAAAATAATACCCTGTAATGTGATAATTAGTTTCATTTCTAACCATAAATTTAAAAATTGAATTAAAAAATTAAAAGATTTTTTCCTGAAAGTTTGGGCCAATAACATGGATGCACATTTTACACAGGATGCACATTATTCATGGCAAAACATGGTGATTCCTGCAGGTGGGGCTATAGTTTCCACTCGGGCTGATGCCATTCAGAAAGGAGTGCTCTGCCTGGGAGAGATGGGTCCTGCAGTATGGGGAATGACTCAGCACAGGGGTCCTGGCAGCTGTTCCTTCAGTTTTCTCCCCAGAACCACCAACCCCAGACTCTCCTCAAGAGTCTCTAGTCCACTCTGCCCTCCCTTTGCTGGTACCTGAGGTAAGTGGCTGCAAATGAAATTTTGTTTTGGCCCTTTAAAGGCTCTCTGCATCTCCAGCCATCTCTCCCTGGCTGATAGAACCCCTGCTGCTTTTCACAGCTGGATGTTATCTGGGTTCCTTTCCAGCTCCAGTGATGTAGCCTGGGGAACCCAGCTTGGGGTTTAGACCCCAGTCTTCTCAGGGCGAACACATCAGTCACTGAAATATCCCTCCAGCACTTCAGCTGCCACTCATGGGAACCTAGGCAGCCCTCTCACATCTCCTCTGCACTCCCTACCAGTCACATTGTGCTGAAGTGTTTCCTTCTGTCTGTTGGTGGTTGTTCGGCTTCTCTCCAATTAGTGTGCAGTTGGTTATTCAAAATGATTTCTCCACAATTTAGTTGTGATTTTCGATTGGTCCTGGGTTAGTATAGCTTTCACTTACTCCTCTGCCATCTTGGATCTCCTAAAATAACATTGAAGGTAAACTATAATTGAACAATTAAAAAATTTTAGGTTAAAAAATATATATTTGGTTACTGTATGGCCCTGTCAAGTTGACACGTAATATTAGCCATCATACATAGTCTTACATATGCCTAGTTTTCTTATTCAACACAAGAATGAGACATGAAAATAATGAGTGCAAGTAGGCAGAATTTGATTTAGTTTGGCTCAGAACTATGCAAAAATAAAAGTAGTTCTTTTTGAGCAGTGAGTCTTCTATTGTAAGAAGTGTCTAAGCAGAGGCACAAATGCCCTGCCTTAAAGAGAAATGGTAGAGGAGAGTCATTCACTGGGTGAAAGGACAAATTAGTTAACATATAAGTTCCCTTCCAAATCTGATTCTATCATTCCTGCACATTCTAGTCAAGAGCACATGAATTTTCACCCAGGAAAGACCTAGTACTAGGCCAAAAAACAAGTTTCAATACATTTAAAAGAACTGAAATCACACAGAGAATGTTTTTAGTCACCAATGGAATTAAATTGGAAATCAATAACTGAAAGCTGAAAAATCCCTCTTTGGAAAAAACCCATATGTTATTAAAAAAAACCATGAATATATTAGTAAAACACAAGGAAAATTAGAAACTATTTGAACTGAATGAATATTAATGAAAACAACATACTAAAGTTTGTTGGTTCAGATTAAGCAGTATTTAGAGGCAAATTTATGCCTCAAATATTTAACTTAGAAGGAAAAAATCAATCTAAATTTTCACATTAAGAAGCTTGGTAAAAAAAAGAGTACCTTAAAAGCATAACATAGAAGGAAAGAGGTAATAAAAAGAGTGGAGAGCAATGAAATAGAAAATAGATAACCAATAGAAACAAACAAAAAAGCCAATGAAAAAAATGCTAATTCTTGAGAAACATAAAACCAATAAGCCTCTAGCTCCTTTGGGGGTGGGGAGAGAGAGAGAGAGAGAGGGTGAGAGAGAGAGAGAGAGAAACACACATAAATTACCTGTACCAGGAATGAAAATGGTGATATTGCTATAGGTCCTATGGGCATTAAAAGGATAATGAGCAAATATTATTAACAACTTTATGTCAATAAATTTGACAACTTGGCTATAATAGACAAATTTCTTGAAACTGACACACAACAAAATAGAAAATATGAAGAGCTATTTAATTGCAATTGTTACACGACAGTAGACATTTGTTAGACACACTGAAATCCACACATAAAATAGGAACATTTTGTTGTGTATAAATTTTACCTTAATACAACTGATTTAAAGGAAGAAATAATTGGTAACTAGAAAAGAAAGTGAAGAGTTTTAATTTAATTAACTAATTTTTAAATGAGAGAAATGACATGTTTATATGGTAAAGGAAATGCTCTGATGGATAGAAGAAGGTTAATGGTGCATATGAGACAGAGAACTGATGGATGTTGAACAGGCAGAAGGACCAGGATCTAAAGTGCATTTGAAAGGTCATCCTCAGAGAAGAGCCTCTAACGGGGGGGATGAAAAGCCTATGCCTACAGATTCTGGATGCTTGTACATATGGCAGGGCAAAGGAGGACCAATGGAATTTCTCTTCTGTTTGCTTCTACTTACTCAGTGAGATTGAAGGCAAGGATGCCAGAAAAGTGTTGAAAGGTAGGGAAAAGAAGTGGTCCACTGTCACCAGGTAAGCTTGACAGTAGATGGACTAGGTGAAGGTTTTCTAATTGCTGGGCAGCACTAAGCACTCTCTTGAGATTAGCAGCCATGCATTTGAACTTAAACCAGTGACATGGGCTGAAGCTTTGGGTTTTCCCCAAATTCATACACTAAATCAGCAATATGATGGTATTTGGAGAAGGGGACTTTGGGAGGCAAGCAGATCATGAGGGTAGAGACCCCAAAGCTCCCAGGTCCTTCTTTCATGTGACGACACAACAAGAAGATGGCTGTTTGTGAACCAAGCAGCAGGTCCTCACCAGAACCCAATCAGAGTGACCCCTGATCTGGGAATTCTAGCCTCCATATCTGTGAGAAATAAATTTTTATTGTTCATAAACCACCTATGGTATTTAGTTATGACAGCTTGAAAGGACTAAGAAAACCAGTCAGCATAGTTTGCATTTTCCTCCAGTCTTCATTGGCTCCCCAGGGCAAATGCAGGGTAGGTGAAGAAGAGCTGAATTGGACCAGACTCAGGGTTTTGGCAAGTAGAGCAGGAGAGGGACAGGGGGTTGAAGTCATGTATGCTAAAGGAAGGATTTTGAGGACGGCTCGATACATTTTGCTGTGTGTGTGGGGGTGGGTAGTAAATGCATGAGGGGTAAGCACAGTGAAGAGGCTGTAGATGAAGACACTGCAGACCCAGGCATGGGTGAAGTGCTGCGGTGTCAGGTGGTGGGTAGAGTGAACTATAGACTAGGAGTTTGACCTTGAGATTGAGGTGGGTTTGCTCTTATGGGTCATGAAAAGACCTAGAGCATGAAAATGAGAATGAGTGGTTGAGGCAGCAGAGAGCAGGACAAAGTAATGGCAGGGTCCTCTGCATGGATTTTGAAATCAACATGAATTTAAAAGCTAGAGGGTTGAAGAGAGTGAGTTACAGTGAACCAGGAGCTGAAATGGAAGGAATAAAGTCAGTCAAATGAGTTCAGTCTGTGCTTGGTCAAAGACAACAGGAAAAAGGCTCATGGACACTTTTGTCTGATGACATGGGCATGAGAACTTGGGGTGGAAGAACAGCCCCTCAGGAACAAGAAGGAGAGGGACATAGGAGTAAAAAGGCAGTCTCTCAAGAGGTTGCACAACAAGTACCATGGGCCCTTCAAAAGTAACAGTGTCTGAAAAGACAAAAACACCAGGGATTCCCTGGGTGAAAGAAGACTAAAGTGACATGGCAATTAAATGAAGTACTTGAAACTTGACTGGATCCTAGATTGGGGGAAAAGGGGACAGCTGAAAGGGCATTATTGGAACAACTGCAGAAACTTCAATATTGGCTGTATTTTAGATATTGTAATATATTTTGAAAAGTGTCAAATTTCCTGAGCATAAGGTGAGTTCCCTGAATATTTCTTAAGAAATATATGCCATAGAATTTAGGGATAAAGAGACACAAGATCTGCCCTTTTAAAGGATTCAGCTCTCGCTCCCCGCCGCTCAAATCTCTCTCTTTATATTATGTGTATCTATGTCTCTATAGAGAGAACAAAGTGACAAAATATTAGCAAATGAAAAAAATATAGATGAAGGAAGGATACATGAGTTTTCATTAGACTATTTTTGCAACTTTTTTGTAGGTTTTAAAATCTTCAGTGACAAAGTTGGGAAAATTTTAAAAATTTACATTCTTTGTATACTCAGGTATTTGACATTTTCTTAATAATGTCTTCTCCTGATTTATGAGTAGAAATAATTAAAATAGCCTAAATGTCCAAAATTAAGCAAATGGACTGAAAAACACTGACTCAGAAGTGGCCTGGGCTACTGCCATTATGTCTCTAGTAGGTGACATATTTCTTGGCACATCAAGTATTTATTTTCCCTTTATTTTTCTTGAGTCTAAATTATTATTGAATCAGAAATTACATACAATAAAATAACACAAATCTGAAGTGTACGACTTGATTTTTACATGCACATGTATACTCGCGTGTAACTGCCATGCAACTAAATACACAGAATATTTTCAGCATCCCAGAATGCCCCTCTAGTCAATAGCACCCCTGCCCACCAAAGGTGACCGTTATTCTGACACTATCACAATAAGCTAGTTTTGCCTGTTTGTGAACTTGATTTAAGTGAGCTCATACAGTATGTAATCTCTTATTTCTGACTTCTTCCCTTAATATCATTGTTTCACAATTTTAAAGTCCATTTAGCCATTGGTGGATATCAGGTGTCTCATCATTGGTGAATAAAGTGGCTGTGAAGATGTACATGTCTCTATGGACAGACACAGTTTTTTTTCTGTTGGATATTTATCATATTTATCCAGGAGAAGGATGTTTGGGACACACGATATACATATATTTGGTTGATACCACAATAGTTTTACAAAACAATTGTTCTCAATTACATTCTCACTAGGAATATACAAGATTTTTGGTTGCTTCATATCCGTGTTCACCCTTGGCATTGTCAAACCTTTTCATCTCAGCCATTCTAGTGAGGAGGTAGTGCTGTTCCATTGTAGCTTTAACGTTAAACTTTTATTCAATGTGTAAATGAAAATGATATGCCTATGAAATGGAGTATTATATAGCTATAAACAAGTGAGATGTTAAAGAAGACAATATTGGGGATATATTTATGATATGTTAAAGATGAAAAAGTATATAAACTCAGTATATAGTACACTTTTTATTTTAATGTATACATGTTAATAAAGAGGACTAGAAAAAACATTCACCAAGATATCAATAGCTGATTCTGGAGGAGGAATTGGTTTCTGTTTCTTCATACTTTTACTTAATGATGAGATATTCTACGAGTATTTTCAAGAATGGTCTCTGCTGAGAAAACAAACTCCATGTTAAAAATATATTGTACTTCTCTGAGCCTGTTTTGTCACTTATAAACGGGTCTATATCATGATCTTAAAACAGTGCTTATCACCAAGTAAGCATTCACGAGATGATAGACTTTGAGAACATGACACCTGGGGCACCCCCAGGATTGCAGGGATGGTAGTGTCCTTGGTGGAGAGTTGGGGGCAGAACAAGAGAATGAAAGGGGACCCCAGAAAAGAGGCTGAGGCCAAATGGTAGGTTTCTGTCTGGCCCTGAGTTCCTGGCAAGTGAGTGGTAGGAAATGGGACAGAAAGGGGCATCCTAGGGCCACATGGGGGTCATGGAGAGGACACCAAGAAGGGACCTGGTTGTGTGGGCCTTCTGTCATCTCAGAGCAGATGGTGGTGGTAAGCCATGTGGACCATAAGGAGGTGAGGATCTGGGCTCCTCTTTCACTCCGGACAATGGCACCGGGAGGCGGGCAGAAGGACAATATTGCTCAGAGGGGGCACGAGTTCTCTTAGAGTCCCAAAGCGTAAGTTATCTGGGTCTGGAGACCTGACCTTACAGTAGATGGCACCCTGTTCCTGTCTCCATCACCTTACTTGGTTTTTCAACACCATTTTAACTATGTGTATCCCCAGCCTTCCACTGTGTTCCTGATTCTTGGTATTTACGTGGTTCTGTTTTTGGTCATCTGCAAAAACCAAGACGACTGCTCCAAGTTAAAAGTGCTCATCTTTAATCCAGCTGATGGAAGAGGCCCAGGTGTCGATCCTGAAAAGTAAATCACTAAAGGGCCCCGGTGGTTCCCATGCACAGCGGGGTGGACAGCCAGCAGGGTAGCCCAGCACTACCCTTCTGTTTTGAGCACAGCAAATGAACTTTTTCCTATTTTCTGTCAACTCCAGCTCATTCCAGGCCTTTCTAACATTATTCTCAGAGGTGCTTTGACATTTGCTATTCATCCCTGATTTATAGATCCCAACTTTCATTTTCTGCTCATGCCTTTTAAAACTATGAGATTGGAGAGCTGACTTGTAGCCACAATACTCTCTGTAGATGTCTTTTTCCTTCATCATCAGGGTAATTTGTGATCATACAGTCAGAGATTTATTTCTGGGAGATCTGAATGCAGAATCATCTTCCTATTCTTCCTCATCTTTTTGTAAGCTAATTTCATAAAGTTTGAAGTATGTGTTGAAGTGTAACACCCCCCCTTCTGTGTATCATTAAGGATGCTTCTGAGAGGAGGTAGGAAAAACTTTAAGAAATACACTAGATTGCCTATCAAGAAGTCTAGAGCAGTGGGGTTCACACTGGCAAGAACCAGCAGCCCCGTGAGTCCCCGGGGGCCAGGTATTTTCTATCTTTCTACTCTGCACCTTCAGTGCGCCTGCTATGCCCTCATGCTAGCTCATGGCAGGGTCCAGAGGTGGGTGTGGCAGTTTCAATCATCAATTCCAGACAAGACAATGTCCAGAGGAGAACAAAGAGTCCCATCTAAGCTTTTCAGGAGTGAGAACTTTCCCCAGAGCCTCCACCGGGAAGCTCCCCTCAAGTCTCCTTGGCCAGGATCGGGTCCCTGGCCCACTCCTAAACCAACTGCACCAAAGGCCGTGGGCTTGGGCCCTGGGGCTGGAATAAAGCCACACTTCCCTGAGCCACGTGGGGCAGGGGCAAACTGTCCCCTCCCCTCCAAGAAAATCAGAGCTCAGCCAGCGAGGAAGAACGGATTTGGGAAAAGCAATCGCCAGGGCAGACCTTCATCCGTTGTGTCACCACAAAGATCTAGGAGGTCACAACTGTTTCCTCTGCAGGCTCCTAACATTTCCACTGGAATCATTCATTCTCTCTGAGTGCAAATTAACCCAAGTGCAGCAGTCCCATTACTTTTGTTAACCTATGGGATGGCATAATCAGCAAGTCAAGGGTCAATGGTTCTCTCAGCAAATAAGACACCTCATCATTACACCACCTGTCTCAGGGCTTTGCTCAGGTAATTCAGAAATGGATGCCTGAATCTGAGGAAACATGCAGTAGTATGCCATGATATTTTTGTCTCTGTTATCCATCACAATTCAGCTACTCCTCACCCAGGTCTGCTCTCGGGCCTGCAAGGCTCCATGTGGGTTCTTCCTGTCCTAGTGCATTTCCCACCCTGATCAGACCTCTTTTGAACAATGCATACTCGTATCTTTATATCTTGGTCAACAAATTCTGTCTCAAATGTTGACTGAGTTACATTCTCATGTTAACATGTCCAATTCTTTGTCTATTGTCCAAGCTCTATAACCTGGTGTCTATAACCTGTATCTGAAGTCGTCTCAGTGGTAAACCACTGGGCCCTCTATTTTCTTTTTGTCTAAAGCTATTTTTAAGATCTTCCCACTTATTTTCTTTCTAAAAGTCTTTTAACAAAGCATCAACCACGTATCGTCTGACATTTTTATAAGCTATATCTGTAAAGTCTGGAGTACATGTTGATGCTTAGTACTTAATTTCCAACAGAAAGCCTTTGACAGGTTTGCCTGTTGGTCAAATGAGTCTTGGGCAAATAAGTGTTCTACATATTCTAAAATAATCCTTTCAACCCTACAAAAATAGGTATTATTCTTATTCTATGTAAAAAAAAAAAAAAAAGGAAACTTCAAAGATTAAGTAACTTGTTCAAAGTCACCCAGCTTGAAACCAGGCCTGACTTCAAAGCCCAGCTATTCTTGTGGGATTCTGAAATCTGAGGACCAAATGAGTGTCTGTCAGTCAATACAGACTGTTCAAATTATCAGATTTTTAAAATAAAACTTCTGAGAAACACTGTGGCGGTTGGGAATAGCACACAAATCAATGGAATTCAGGAAAACACGCCCTCAGCAGAAACCCTCTGCCCCTCAAACCAGTGAGGTAAGGAGGAGAACGTGAGGGAAGCCAAGCTCCAGAATGCTGGAGAAACCATTGTGAAGCCGGGCCACTGGGGGCTGGATCGATCCCCACGCCTGATGACATGTGGACAGTCTGTGCAAGTGCAGCAGCAGCTGGACCTGGAGGCTCTGGCCCTGCTGCACTACACCCTTCTGGAGTCCGTTCCCTTCTTATGTTATTTAAATAGAGCAAAGTTTCTTTCACTATGTGGTAGACATCTCTTTTTAAGGCTCCAGAAAAGTCTGCAGAAATTAAAAACCAGACACTAAATGATGTTTGAATGTGGAACAGCAACACTCTGAAACCAGTGAGAGTCTCTATGTGAGGCCATTGGGACAAATCCCTTCCAGACCCATTTTAAGAAATACACGTGTCTGTTTGCTTACCCGACTGCTCTGTATTGGTTGAATTGTAGGAGAGACTGACATTCCCTTTCTCCAAGTGTTGATTTGCTATATCTACTCTGTATTTCTTTTTTTCTTTTTACAGTTTTTTTTAAATTTTTTTATTGATTATGTTATTACAGTTGTCCCAACTTTTCCCCCTTGGCCCCCTTGTACCCAATATCCCCACTCCTTCTGGTAATCCCATTCCTTTGTTCATATCCATGGGTCATGCATATAAGTTCTTTTGCAACTCCATTTCCTATGCTTGCTCTTAACAACACCCTACCTATCCTGTAACTACCAATTTGTACTTCTTCATCCCTTCACCTTTTCCCCCAGACACCCCTCCCCTCAACTGGCCACCATCCCAATGTTCCCCATATCTATGATTCTGTTTCTATTTTGTGTGCTTAGCTTGTTTTTTTTAGATTCAATTGTTGATAGATATGTATTCATTGCCATTTTATTGTTCAGAGCTTTGACCATGTTCTTTTTCTTAAATAAGTCCCTTTAACATTTCATTTAATAACTGTTTGGTGATGATGAACTCCTTTAGTTTTTTCTTGTCTGGGAAGCTCTTTATCTGCCCTTCGATTCTAAATGATAGCTTTGCTAGGTAGAGTGATCTTTGTTGTAGGTCCTTGCTTTCCATCACTTTGAATATTTCTTGCCAATCCCTTCTGGCCTGCAAAGTTTCTTTTGAGAAATCAGCTGACCAACTCATGAAAACTCCCCATGTAGGCAACTAACTGTTTTTCTCTTGCTGCTTTTAAGATTCTCTGTCTTTAACCTTTGGCATTTTGATTATGATGTGTCTTGTTGCGGACCTCTTCACATCCATCTTGTTTGGAACTCTGTGCTTCTTGGACTTGTATGTCTCTTTCCTTCACCAAATTAGGGAAGTTTTCTTTCATTATTTTTTCAAATAGATTTCCAATTTCTTGCTCTTCCTCTTCTCCTTCTGATGCCCCTATGATGCAGATGTTGGTAGGCTTGTGTTGTCCCAGAGGCTCCTTTCACTATCCTTGATTTTTGGATCCCTTTTTCTTCTTGTTATACTGATTAGATGTCTTTTTCTTCCTTATGTTCCAAATCATTGATTTGGTTCTTGGTTTCATCCACTCTTCTGTTGAGTCCTTATAAATTGTTCTTTATTTCAATTGGTATACCCTTCATTTCTGTTTGGGTCTTTTTTATTCTTTTGAAGGGCCCATTGAGTTCCTTGGGCATCCTTATGTTGAGCAACCAGTGTTTTGAACTCTGCATCTGATAGATTGCTTACCTCCATTTTGTTTAGTTCTTATTCTGGAGTTCTGTTCTTTTGTTTGGGACATGTTTATTTATCCCCTCATTTTTTCAGCCTCTCCGTATTTGTTTCTATGTGTTAGGGCTGCCATTACTCCCTGTCTTGGTAGCATGGCTTAAGGTAGCAGGGATCCTATGGGGTCAAATGGCACAGCCTTCCCTATCACTGAAACAGTGTATTCAAGGTGCATCCTCCATGTGCCCTGAGTGCTCTCTCCTTTTGTAGCTGAGCCTTAATTGCTGTTGGCAGGTCAATGGGAAGGATTTACCCAGGCCAGTTAGCCACAAGGACTGGCTGTGACCACTGATCCCCAATCTCTGTCCTCCATGGAGGATGAACTGTGCAGGAGCACAAAGCAGGGCTTGCTTCAGCAGGGCCTTGGTGCTCACTTGTGTTCTGTCTGGGACCACTAGGCTTAAGCTATAAAGTGAGATACAGCTGGCTGCTACTTGTGTTGGGCTTGGAGGCGTACTAGCAAGGCCTGGCTGTGAACCAAGGCCAGCTGTTGCTCGTGCCAGCTCTGGGACCACTTACGAATGTACAGGGGCTCACTAAGGATAGCTGCTGCTTCTTTGAGAGGATTTAGGAAGACCAGAAGCATGTGCCAAAACAGACCATTTGTATGGAAAAGCCACTATTAACTGCTTGAGTGGGTCAGTATTTGTGTGGGGCAGAGTCTCAGGGGATCACCAGGGTGGAGCAGACAGTGTGAGCCAGGTTGATGGAGCCTCATATATGGTGCCCACCACATTCTGAAGCCCTGTTGGGGGAGGGCTCAGAAGAGTAACAATGGCCTCTGTCCGCAGTCCTGTTTTGGAGAAAGCTGTCCCCCAGCTCTTCATCCTGATGCCAGACACTTAAGTTCCTCCTCAAATGCCAAGGTGCATTTCAAGCTGCTGCCCCAGTGCTAGAGCTCAGCAAGAGTGAGTCTGAGTAAGTCTGTGTGTGGGCCCTTTAAGGGGACCTACCTGGGAGCTCATCAGTTTCTTTCATTGACTTAATGTCCACTGGTTTTTGTAGCCAGAAATTATGGGGACTTATCTTCCCAGCACTGGAACCCTGGGCTGGTGGTCCTGGTGTGGGGCTGGAACCACTCACTCCCGGAATATCCCTCCTGATTTTTATTTACCACACATGATTTGGGACCAAATTGTTCCTCATCTCTGCATCTCCATGACTCCAACTCTCCTGCCAGTAGGGATGGATGTGGTTTATTTAATTCCACAGTTGCAGGACCTCCATTCAATCAATTTCTGCTGGTTCTGAGTGATGGTTGTTTTACAGTTTAGCTCCAATTTTGATATGGTTGTGTGAAGAGGTGAGCTGTGTTTACCTAAGCCATCATCTAGGAGATCCTTATGACCTGCCTTTTAATTCTTGCTCTGCTGGATGATGGTCAACACTTGGATTATCATAAAAAAGTGCTGATTATCTTAAATATTATTAATATCTCATGTAATCAAGGTGAGTTTCCACCTTATTTAAAATTAGCCACCCATTATTTGGTCTATTCTCCTAACTTCTGAAGTTCAAAGGAAGCACAATGGCCCATAAACACGATGATGGAAAAAGAGGAGGGCCTTTTCGGGTAATCTCTCAGGCCAGACTTACCATTAAAATGCAAATAAGACTTTATAGTATTAAAAATTTCACTGAATGTATCGGGGAATGCTGACTGAATTTACAGTCGCACCATCTTGTGGACTCCAGTAAGCCAGGCCCGAGTTCAAATCACACCTCTGCTACTCACCAACTGTGAAAGGAGTGGGGAGTGCCTGGCCGCCTCCCTAAGCCTCCACTGCCCCCAACCTGACTTGGAGATAATAATTCTATCACCTGCCCCTTAACAGCTCTAGTGATTACATGAAACGGTCCAAGACAAGTGCTTCGTTCAGGGCGTGGCACAGAGACAGCACTGGGTAAATGTCAGCCATGGGCATCATTAACATCAAAGTTTTCAGACAGCAAGGAAAATGGATCTCAGAAAACAGGCAGAGAACTGAGATGACAATTTAGACAAATGTTGGACAGGCCTGGAAAGTTGCTGAGTGGCTGGCCATTTGAAGCTAAAATTTGGATTGATGAGGACTATGATTTTTCTTCTCCATTTGAATTTTAACCAGAAATAGTAGATGCTGACACAAACTGCATCAAAGAAGCTGAAGGAAGAGGGTACAAGGATCTGAAATACCTCCACTTTCCTTCACTCTGGATGCTTCTGCTTCCGCTATGACAGCGCACAATATCCAGAACAGAGGCTTTCCACCTTCACATAAACATCACCCAGGTGATGTTCAGTTCAGTAGACGACTGGGAGACGGCAGAGGGGAGAGAGGGCATGCAGAAATCGGCTTGTTCAAATGAGTATCCAAGTGACTCTCGTGCTTGCTGGCTCACCCACATTTTGGGAAACACTGATTTGGGAAGTATGAAGAGCAAACCTGTAGCTGATCTTTATCTTCCAATTGGTAAGGCTGTTATCACACCTCTTCTTCAGTAGATGGAAATTCTACGTAACTGAGATCAAAAAAGGAGATTCAGGGCTACGTTTTAGGACACTTTTAGCCAAAAAATTTACACCCGAAGCTTACTACGCCACCAGATCTCAAGAGTGTCAGTGAACGCCCAGGTCTCCTGGTTGAACATCCACACAATGACTGGCCCCCGTCCATGGCTGTAGCCCCACTTCACATTCACCCACTGCTTGAACGTCACCAATAACAAGGATCTCACTCCTTCCCACGGAGGTCCATTCTTTCTTTAGGTAGCTCACCCTGTTCAAATAGCCTTTCTAGTGGTGAATAGGAATCTGCCTGCCTTTGACTTCCAGCTGTGGGCCCTACCTCTAATTCTCAGGGTTATAGAGCAAGTCACCAGCCTAAGCCTTCTCCACACTAGGCATTAGAATGTTTGACGATACTTGCTATGAGTCTGTGAAAAATCTCCTTCATTATCCACATTCAAGAACCAAGGAACTTGGTTATGTGTGAAATTATATCCTGAAAAGTTCTACCTACTCAATATCGTTATAATCACCATTTGCTCTTATCTACCCCCTGCCCTGATCACACAGTATTTTAACAGTGGATTTTGTCTGTTTCCATGTGACGCCAGAGCACCTTGAAGGAGGAGATTCCATCTTGTTAATCCTGTATCTCCAGTTGTTTGGCACAGTGTTAGCACAGAAGAAATAAGTATATGCTGAATGAATGCATGAAAATATTCTGCCTTTAAGGCAAAACAAACATTTCATGTTGGGTTTAGATTTTAAAAAGTCAGGCTGCATTTAACAAAATATATTAAAGTAGATCATTCATTTACCTACAAATTTCTAATTATCAGAATGCTTGTACTAAAAACAAAACAAACCCTGCTGACGATAGAAAAGGTACCCGTAAGGGGGCAGCATTGAGCTACATTTCTCCAATCACGGGGAAAAAGCAGTAATAGCTAACAAGTGTTTGCTCTGTGCCAAGCACTGTTAGAACTGCTTTGAGAGTAGAAACTGCTTTAACCCTCCCGACCTTAGAGGTAGGCACGATGGCTATACCACTTTACCATGAGGCAACTGGGACACGAAGCAGTTAACCACTTGCCCAAGGTTACAGAGCCCGTGAGCAGTGGAGCCAGGGTGCAACTTGCACAGTCTGGCTCTAAAATCTCTCAGTCACTATATGATACTGTAGAGTATCTGATACTATAATGTTACTCTTCATTCTCTTTTTAAATTGAATTTATTGGAGTGACACTGGTTCGCAAAACCACGCATGTGTCAAGTGTACAACTCAATAAAACCTCATCAGCCACCGCATCACTGCACTGTGCGCCCATCACCCCAAGAAAAGACTCTTTCAGTCCCCGTTTCCCCTGGCCCCTGCTTCTTCCTTGGCCCACCTCCACTTACGCCCCTCTCCCTCTGGCCATCGTCAAACTGTTGTCTGTGTTGACAAGTTATGCATATATGTTTTTTGGCTAATCCCTTCACCTTCTCCGATCCAACACCCCTCTGTCCCCTCTGACAGCTGTCAGTCTGTTCCATGTATCCATGCCTTTGGTTCTATTTGTTCCTCAGATTATTTTATTCTTTAGATTCCACATGTAAGTGAGATCATATGGTATTTGTCTTTCTCTGACAGGCTTATTTCACTTAGCACAATAATCTCCAGACCCATCCATGCTGTTGGAAAAGGTATGGTTTCCTTCTTTCTTATGGCCGCGCAGTGCTCTGTTGTGTAACTGTACCACAGCTTTTTTATCCACTCATCTACCTATGGGCGCTTGAATGGCCATTACCTCCGTTAAAGTCAAACTGAACACAGTCCTTCATCATTACATTTGAAAAGTGATTATCATGAACTTTCCCTAGTTTATGTGTCTGGTTTTAACATTAACTACTACATCTAAATTATATTATGCAGAAGTAAATAAAATTACATTTATAAAATAGGTACGGTCCTCTACCTATAATGGGATGAGTTTTTTCACAGGGAAGTAAACATCATAATGCTAATGTTAAATTTAATAGGATGCAAAATGTAAAGTAGACATCAAAAATAGGCAGAACTCATTGAGTCTGAGGTTATAATTTTTTAGTAAAATCAGGCATTAGCATTAAGCAAACAAATGGATAATGTTGCCATGAGACAAACATTAATAAATCCTATTACAAAGGCCACTATTACCTCCTAATGTGACATTTCCATGTAGAAATCGTCCTTGATAAATAAACTGTAGAACATTTAGGCTGCTGACCTGCTCTTCTTCCCAGTCTGAAAAGAGCCAGTGAACTTGTCAGGTGTGTTTCAACCCAAAATTAAGGTATTACTACATCGTTCTAAACCTCGGGTCCAAATCAGAGCACATCAAAGAAGACACTTGGAGCTCCCACTTAGGTAAAACAGGCACTACTCAACGCCATCCCTGCAGCCTCAGTTCTTGCTAGCTCTTTTCCTTAAAAATAAGAGCTGCAGAAAGACTAGTTCTTGCTTTTTAAGAACAGTAAATGTGCCAAAATAGAGTCCAGACGTTTAAAAATTAGATCAAATGAGCTGTGAAAAATCTAATCCTAGGTAAAGAGAGATGTCATCTGAAAATTGCTTTCAATTACCAGTAATTAACAGAGAATACTGCAATGTTCCAATATTTGTTCCTTCAAAATAGTCAGACCTCGGGAGTAGTCCACTTCTGAACTCGTCAAACCCTTTACTTGTAATTTGAGGGCAAAAAAATGTTTCAGCACTCAGCGCTGGCTGGGGACTGGGGACTCCTTGCACTTGCTAGGACTCGTATGAGTCACTACGCCTCCCGCAAGGTAAAATGCTTCATCGTTCGGTACTCATTGGTTTCGGCACTCATCACGAGTCGCGGAACGAATTAACGATGAGTACCGAAATACCACTGTATATATTTGACATCAGAAACGATAGATTTAACAAAGGTTTTTTTTAAAAATCAATATGTTAATACAGAGGAAAAAAAATATGCCAATAAAACTGGAGAACAGCCCTGAATGATGGGGCTCAGTTGGTTGGGCGTCGCCCTGCTCCCACAAAGCAAAATGCCACCAGTTGGGTTCCGGGTTGAGGGCCCATGCCTGGGTTGCCGGTTCTGCCCCGGGTCAGCGTGGGCGCCTATGAGAGGCAGCCGATCAATGTTCCTCTCTCATAAGGATGTTTCTCTCCCTCTCTTTCTCCTTCCCTTTCCCTCTCTGTAAAAATAAACAAATAACTTAAAAATTTTTTAAACTGGAAAACAAAAATATTAAAAAGAGAAAATAAAAAACTTAAGTGTTTACTTTTGGACATGGTGGCTGATTACTTTATTGTCCTTTTGAAGCTATTTGTTTGGTAAACGTAACTGAAGGCAGAACTTTAACTCTCTTTACCCAACACACTCAGAAGAAACTTGAAAAATCACATATACTAGAAGGCACTATACAAACATGGGCACTAGGAAAGTGCACAAGGAAAATCAAAGGACTTAACTGGTCGGCAGGATGAGTAACAGAATAGTTCATTCTAACACGTAGCTTATGAAACACCACTCTGTTAAAATAACGGTGTGAGGACACTGGTATGTGATACGGTATGGGGTCAGTAATTTTCACGAGCTTGGGGTTATAATAGTTAAAGCTCTAATTTTGATAGAGATTTGAGAATTCCATCATTATCTCTCTCAGCAATATGGTACAGTGTGTACAGAGCTCCTATTGTCAGGAGATAACAGTCAACACAAAAACTAGTTTAAAACATCCTGAAGAGGAAAGGATAGAAGAGAAAGGGGTAAGTAGAGCACTTTCCTTTTGCCTTGTGCATGTGTGTGTGTGTTCAAATGCGAATATGAATTCGATAAAACCAGTGCCTCCCAATGACTCAGCACAATGAAAGTGGGTAGTGGAGAAATCAATCTGTCATTTCTCCCCTCTCCTCTCCTCTCCTCCCCCCTCCTCTCCCCCCCCTCCTCTCCTCCCCCCTCCCAGGCCCCTCCTGCCTTTTCTCCGGTCCCTCTTCCCTCCCGGCAGCAGCGTGCCTTCCTTCCTTCTGACTCCAGCACTCCCAGATCCCTCATCTACTAGAAGAAAGGCCAAATGAACCTGGAAAACTGTATGGATTATTCTGAATCCAACACACCCAAAGTTATTGTTAAACAGAATATTTGTGGTCAAGATGGAAGTGTTCCATAAAGACAAATGACAGTAATTATCTAATTCACAGAAAAAATAGTCTAAAAACCTCTAAAGTATTTTTTGAGCTGCAGAAACTTGAAGCCACGTATTTCATGATCTTATACAGTGTCCTGATTCCTGCCTACACCACTGGTTTAATATGCGAGCTCCCCTTCTCTCTCAGAGGATCTGAAATTTGGAGACCCGTAGAAGAACAATGCCTCAGGGGCAATTTCAGCTACCAGTAACATACATTTAGTGAAATATATTTTGAATCTCTGACCCAGTAACAGCTACATGTGTCATATTCCATCCATTAGCAATATTCCACTAAACTGTGTGAGATTATACTAAGGAAAACCAATTCTTTCCAAAAATATGTTGTAGAAAGTATTCTCTGTGACTGATTTAATATTTACTGCACTTTCAATTATTAGCACCAATAAATATTTACATTTGCTGACCATTGCTGCATTATGTGCTACGATGTGGAGCTAGATTTTTAACTTAAATATCTTATGTAAAGTAAAGATGAAATGATATAATCTTATTCCTTGCATTGTCTAAAATTGCTGAGTACAACTGGCAAACTGAGGAAAGGCTGGGTTCAAAAGCTTTCTGTGTGGCAATAAGCACCACAGCACTGCGGTTCATTCAGCTGGGAAATTATTTACGACAAAGACCTGCACTTGAGTCTTACTTTTGTTTACTATTAGTCAAGATATTCTAAGGAATTAAAACCTTTTTTAATACCCAAGGCAAACAATTACAAAGGTAAAAGCATTTCTTTTACCTCAAGTTATGATGTTGCCCAAATAAAATAAATTTTTGAGAGGGTTAACCCATTTATGTCTTGTATACTCTTTTGAACACAATTCATAGATGTGAAAAGCTATCTTTACCCCTCCTTCCCTCCAAAATCACAAAAGTAATCTGTTATGTCATACTTACTAAAACATCGGCACTAGACAGGTATTTAAAAAATGCTTTTCATACTGACAGCTATCTCTTCTCCCTCCCTGACTATGAAGAAATTGCAATATTGCAAGGGCCTCAAGAAAAAGCTCACTTCAGCTTTTCTGAAATTTCTTCTTACCTATAATTTTTAGGAATAACATTGACTTCTCCCTTGGTTACCAGTGGGAAGAAAGGTCTAGTTATTTGAAAGTATTTGTCTCAATTGGTGTTTCTTAAATTCATATCTATGAATCCACAAAGACATGTTTTTAGGGTCTGAAAGTCCTGTGAAGGGATGCTCAGCATCACTAACCATCAGAGAGATGCAAATTAAAACTAAAATGAGATACCACTTCACACCAGCCAGAATGGCCATCATAAAAAATCAGCAAACAACAAGTGCTGGCAAGGCTGTGTAGAAAAAGGAACTCTAGTGCACTGTTGATAGGAATGCACACTGGTGCAGCCACTGTGGAAAACAGTATGGAATTACCTCAGAAAACTAAAAATGAAACTGCCTTTTGACACAGCAATTCCACTCCTGGGATTTTACCTTAAAAATCCTGAAACACCAATTCAAAAGAACCTGTGTACCCCAATGTTCATAGCAGCACAATTTATAACAACCAAGTGTTGGAAACAGCCTAGGTGCCCATCAGTAAATGAGCAGATCAAAAAACTGTGATACACTTACACAATGGAATACTATGCAGCAGAAAGAAGGAGCTCCTACCATTCGCAACAGCTTGGATGGAACTGGAGAGCATTATGCTAAGTGAAATAAGCCAGGCAGTAAAAGACAAATACCATGTGATTTCACCTATAAGAGACTAATCAACAGAACAAACAAGCAAGTTAAATGTAACCGGAGACATGGAAGTGAAGAACAAACTGACAGTGAACAGAGGAGAGGGGGGAGTGGAAGACAGAGGGAAACGGGGGGAGGGTGGTCAAGTAACATATATTGGGGACTCATGGACAAAGTCAAGAGGGGTGGGGTCGAGGTTGGGAGGAGTGGGGCGTGGTGGGAGGAAGTGGACAAAACTGTACTTGAACAACAATAAAAAAATTTTTTTAAAGAGTTTTTTAATTGTGTTTCATTTTAATGATAATCTAGAAGAGATTATCTAGATAGCTTGAATAATCACCTTATAACCAAGTACAGCCTTGGGATTTTAATGCCTATGTATGCATTTGAGTTTATGATTGAACTGGCACCAAGCAGGACTTCTTTAATTGTCAAGAAGCTAACAAAGGAAAGAACAGAGGTGGGCTCAATACATAAACAATTCATTCTTGCTGAGTGAGGGCTGAATGACAATTCGGCACACTGTGTGAATGAAGGTTTTGTGGTGACTGGGTCCTCACACAGCAAGCAAGAGCACGCAAGCAAGCCAACTCAACAGTGCAAACCATACACTGGTTTTAATAAAAATACATCAGGCACAGTAATGTTGTTAATTTTCACATTATTGATTTTAGAGTTATGTGTGCATTTTCCTTGTAGATGTGTTTTAGTCTTATGGTAGTATATGAGTTAATAAGGACAGAGTTTTAATTGGGCTATAAAAAAAGGAAATTTTACCTTTTATGGCAGCATGAATGGATCTGGAGATTATTATGCTAAGTGAAATAAGCCAGTCAGAGAAAGACAAATACCATATGATCTCACTTATATGTGGAATCTAATGGACAAAATAAACTGACAAACAAAATAGAAACAGAGGCATGGATACATGAACAGACAGACAGCTGTCAGAAGGGTGGGGGGACAGGTGACTGGGAGAAAGAAGGTGAGGGGATTAGCTAAAGAACATATATGTATAACCCAAAGACACAGAAAACAGTGTGATGAGGGTCAGAGGTAAGAGGAAGCAGGGGTTGGGAGGAAGGGCATAAAAGGAAGAGGGGGAATGGGAACATCTATAATAGTGTCAACAATAAAAATGTTTAATAAATTAAAAAATTAAAAAATAATTTAGTCACTACTGGCAAATCTACAAGAATTTTCTTTCTCTAAAAGAGTTCCATATGTTATTTAAGGTTGAGAGGCACTGATGTAATTGATTTGTTTTGTATACGTAATGTGCTTTATTGAAACAAGTCTTGTCCTTTAAAAGTCCAAATTGCAAGGCAGGGGTGGGGTGCAAAAGGGAGGGGAAAATAGGGGGCATCTCCTATTTAATTCTCACTAAATATATATTTGCTTATATGTCATTCTTAATACATTTCCCAAAATGTTCACTTATTAATTTTTATTTTTACCCATAATTAACTTGATTTTTTTGTTGTTAATCACAACATCCATTCATTTCCCTATAAGTTACAGAAATACAAGCATGGCTTCCTATACTTCTGGGCCTCTGTTAAGACACCAAAGAAGACCTTCCTAAAAACTGGGTCTGGCCCAGAGCTGAGCCCTGAGACTAAGCCCTGAATCTTTATACATAAAGAACAGAGAATGTCACTGTACCAGTTCCGATTGTGCCAGGTCCCAAGTTACCCAAGCTCTCATCTTCAGTTACCAATTTCTTTTTCTTATAAAAAAAATACCAGAAAATCTGTAAGATGGCAAAGGCTACAATGATAAACTGATGCCTGATGCAGCATCATCAAGACACTGATCTACTACCTACCACCACCATGACCTATGCCACGCCCAGTGCCTCAGCACTATGAAAATTAATTGAAGGTTATAAAACATCTCATCTAGAAAAAGGCTGGCCTGGGTTTTCCAGGGGAGAGGGGAACTCAGAGATGAGAGGGCAGCCAACTATAGACCCTGGAATGTAGTATCAAAGTGTGAACACTTCACCAGAAAGCCTGGGGCTACTTTGTAGAAAGAACAGCAAACTACAAGCCTACGTAGGCCACCAGGTGGCCAGAGAACTGCAGCTGGTAGAAGAGTGCCCTTCAATGGGCATCGCTGCTGGCACAGGTATCCTGTGCAAGGAGGGGTGACCCTGACTTCCTAGGAAGCCTACCATCAGGGTTCTAGCAGGAATCACAATTCCCCTGTGAATAAGTGAAGCAGAGCTTCAGGGTAATAAGACATTTTGATGGGAACTCACAAAAGAATGTCCAAACCCATAGAAAAATTTCATAAGAGTTTATTTGAGCCAAAATTTTGAAGAAATACCCAGAAGCAAGATCTCAACAGATTGAGAAAGTGGTCTGGAGAATGGTAGTTCTGCTCTTTGTTTTATGCATTAGAATCAAAGGAGCAAACATAAGGAAGGTACATGAAGTCCACTGGCAGTAGATTAAGGAGATGAGAGAAAGCAAACAGGCAAGTCTCCAGGATCAAATAAATAGCGAAATGGAGCCCTAGCTGGTATGGCTCAGCTGGTTGGGCAATGTCCTGTAAACCAAAGGGCCATGGGTCCGATTCCCGGTCAGGGCACATGCCTGGGCTGCAGGTTCAGCCCCTGATCAGGGGGTATACATGGGGCAACCGATAGATGTTTCTCTGCCTCTCTGTCTTCCTCCCTTCTCCTCTCTCTAAAATCAATAAGCCTGTCTTTGGGTGAGGATTAAAAATAAAAAGGCAAAATGGAGAGATATATACTGTTACTTTGGTGGGTGCGGGGGAGCTAACATTTAACATTCCCAGCACATGGAGATGGTATGTGAGCAGCAAGATAACAAGGAGGGCCTCTGCACTCTCCTGCTCTGGTGACTGCGGCTGTGTCTTCTCCAGGTCTGGAAAAGAAAATTACTCTGACCTTTGAAAGGTATGTCACCCCAGATGCAGAGGAACAGTGGCTAGGACTTGCTTAAGGCAAAGACTGACCTTTTGCTAAGGAAGCTATAGGACTGGGACGTGACTGTCCACAATGACCTGCCCAGTCAGGAATTTACGATCAGACCATCCCATGTGGTCACTCTGGGTTACTGGGCTTGTCATGCCTCCCGAGGAACCCCCTGAGCTCGCCGAGTCTGCTATGCTGCCCTTTCTGTTCACATGGGGTACCAGGAGGGATAGAGCAGGGCTGTCAGTAGGGATGCACAGGAGACCCCTCCCTGGCCCTGAACATTCCAGGAGGAATACAGCATGGCCACTACCCTGCCCAAGGCCCCACACTTGAATATTGACAACTCATTCTGTAACTGTGGCAAATTCTAACAGTGGGAAATTGTAGCCCACCCCACCATTCTTTTGACATTGTTTCTGTAAGTGCTGATTCTGACTAATGTGCAGTTTATAGATGAATGACATATTTGTGTAAAATCCTAGGAACTAACTTCAGAAGATACAGACTCTTACCTTAAGGCACCCAAACTCTGGGAGATTTACCTGGCTTCAACCATGGAGCCAGGATGACGTGAAGCCCGGATGACTAAACCAGGATGACTCACACTGGGCCATCACTTGCCTTATCTGAATAGACTGTGCTCGTCTGCACGTAGACAGCTTTTCAACCCCCTCCCTTGGTTTCTTTGTTCTGTTCCCCTCTCCCTCCTTGTAAAAAACCTCTGCCTCCACTGAGAGGGGGAGATGGGCTTTAAGACATGAGTCCCCCATCTTCCAGGTGGCCGACACCTGAAAATAAACCACTTTCCTTTACATCAGCACCTGCCTCTCAAGTACTGGCTTTCATAGTGTCAGGCAGCCGAACCTGCTTTCAGTTATAATTCCACATGGCCGGAGGAACTGGCCCATGAGCCTTCACTTTGTGACCTCTGCTTTTTTTTAGTAAACTTTTTACTGCAGCAGAGTAAGCATGCACAAAGCCAATGAAGCCATTTAAACTTTTTTTTTTTAATAAAAGATTTGGGCTTTTCTATTGTTAACTGTGACCTCAAAATGAATTTCTCTTTGTTTGAAGTTGTTTCAAAAATGAAAATAGCCTTTTTAAAAATTATTAAAGCATATCAACTCATTTTAGGAAAATCTGATAAAAAGACAAGTATAAAGAAGATAGTAGGTCATCATTGTTTAAACCTGAAGTGAACACAATGTTTTATGTCAATTATATGTCCATTAAAAAAAAAAGATGAAAGAAACCAAAATAATCTTTCAGTGAGAGAGACCCAAAGGTGCTAGGATGTAGAGACCAGATAGCAAGATCTGGCTTCTGACCCAGAAAAATTACCCTATGTTTTATTTAAAGAATCAGGGAAGTTCTTAAAGTTTCTCCTGATTCCAAGTGTTAAAATTCTAAGAGGAAATATTAAAGGATTTCTGATTAATTTTCAGGTTTCTAACCACTGATGACTAATCTATTTTGCATGAAGTTTAACTAAAGAAAAATTGGTTTTTAAATACATTTTCTTCTTTTTGGGGGGAGGGCTATTGACTCTAACTTTGTAAAAGGAAATTAATATATACACTACAGTGGTCATTTCCACAGTAGAATTATATTATGGCAAATACAGTAAAGAAAGATACATAGTTCCTAACATCAGAGAAGCAGCATTTGAAGTATGATACTCTTGCTGGAAAATGATAGGATTCTTTTATTAAGATTATGACTGGCTGTACCATTTTAAAATACAGGGTCCGGCAGAAGTAACACCTGCTCGAGTGTAGTTGGTCAGGGCATAATATGGGTGTCACAATTTATAGTTTTAATTTGAACATTTCACCTAAAATGTCACATGGTGTGCTTGAGTGTGATGTTATATTACAGAATTACATGCTTATGGTTTTGTAATAAAAAAACAACTGTTATAAAGGTACCAGACCCTGCATGCCTAGAAATTCTTCGATGTTCCTCTCCACAAAGATACAGCCCAACCCCTTCCAATTGAGTGTGAACAGACTCAGTAACTCGCTTACAGCTCATAGAATGGGGCAGAAATGGCCTGTTGTGACCAGTGACACTTGGTCACAGAAGCATGGCAGCTTTTTCTTGCTTTCTCTCATGAATCACTCACTCTGGGGGAAACCAACTACAATGTTGTGAGGACACCAAAGGCCTCACCCAGCTAAGCCACTCTTCAGTTCACAAAGTCAGTGAATATGTGGCAGTAGGTAACTGATACACTGGCCATCCCCCATGAAAACTGCACACAGCATCAGACACACCCATAGCAAGGCCTCAGAAGAAATACTTCAGGTCACACATTGTTTCCGGAAATAACCTAAACTGGAATTATTCCTTCATTTTCTGCCTCCCCTATTCTTTGTCTGCAGGGCATACGCCCAGATAAACAGAAGTCAAAATTTAGAAGAGATGTCCATATTCATTCATTTGTTCATTCAATAAAAGCTTTTTGAGAATATGATGTGTGACCAACACACCTTCTTTTGAACCACACATGAAAGTAGCTGTACTGAGCCTGGGGTGGGGGTAGTGGGATGAATTTTCTTCCAATTTCCATTTTCTCCTTTATTGACAAGTGAAACTGTTCCTAAGTGGATAGTCAAGGCTCCCTTTTTGTCCCTAAGCAGATATTCCAGGCTGTTTGAGCAGTAACTCAGAGAAAGCACCCATGTCACCAGCCACCCCCTACCTGGGCAAAGGGTCCAACTCTATCACCACTAGGGGCTCTGTCAACAGCCCTCAGGATCCAGGGGTGAGCATCCAATAGATGAATGCATGACCTGCCTGAAGGCCACAGGAGCTGAGGTGGATCTGGTCACCTTCAATGTGACAACCTAGAAGCCTAAGGCACCCCCGAGCCATTGTAGGGATGTGTCCCCCATTTCTCTGCTTAGTGTGAACAGAAGGCTGCCAGGGCCACTCTGTGGACTCACAGTGGAGCAAGCCTGGTTAGACTTCCACCCTCCCCTTTAAAAATGGTGCTTCCAAGTAACATTTCATTTATGTGAAGCCTTTTGTGGACTGGGTATGGGCCAGCTGGTTCAGTCTCTTCCATCCTGTCACCTAACAGACACACTTTCCGTTTCTGCATCTCATGGATACAAAGTGGAGGAAGGTCAAGGTCAAACATGCTGCTGTTAAGATGGATCATGAAAAATGTTTCTCCAGGCCAAAATACCTACTCCTCATTGCTTGGCTCACTGGTGGACCTCATGATGTCATAGTCTAGTCCCTGGAGCTTGATTATGTGATCTTCTATAGAAAAGGGACTTTGCAAAAGTGAGTAGGTATGGATCTTGGGATGGAGATTTCAAGGATTCTGGATGATCTGGGTGTGCCTTAAATGTAACCACCAAATCCCTGATAAGAGGGGACAGAGGGACATTTGACAGTAGTAGAAGTAAGACGATACAGTGCTGCGGCAGGAGCCAGGCAATGCTGAGGTCTCCAGAAATGGAAGAGGAGTGGTCTTCCCCTGGTGCCTCTAGGAGGAGCTAGCCTTTCCAACAGCGAGGTTTCAGCCCAGTGACACTGATCTCAGACCTCTGCACAGAGAACTGTCAGAGGATAAATCTGTGTTGTTTTTAAAGCACTAGTTTGTGGTGATTTGTATAGTAGCCCTAGGAAACTAACACACTCCCTCTGGCTAGCATCCCTTGCTCAGTTATAGTCCCCCAGGCATGTAGGCATGGTGGAGACCTGATTTCCACATAGCTCACCAGCAGATCTGGTGACAACCCATTTAAAACAGGTAGAAATTCAAGTGTCAATTGACTGCTTACTTCTACCTTTTACAACCCTTGATGGAGAACCTCAACTGCCCCCACCCCACTCCTCAGCTTAGCATCCCCTCACACCTCATCTTTCAGATTTCATCCCAACTATTTAAAAAAACTATTTAGAATTAAATATAGAGATGATAAAGTCAACAAGAGTGAAGATTTAGTCCTTTTGTGTTAAGTTTAGGCTTTGTAGCCATCGAGAATCTGTATATGTATGGCTATGTACACACACACACACACACACATACACATATTCCTCCTTAAATAAGCATTGGGGGCATATAAGCAACATACGATAAAATTATTTTAAAGTACAGCTTATTGAATTTTGAAAATCGTCTATACTTGTGTAGCCACCAGCATAGTTTCCTTATCTCTTTTGTTGCCCATCCTTCCTTAACCTAACGCCAGGCAATCCCTGACCTGCCTTCTGTCAGTGTCACCTCCCAAGATATTGGGTAGGAAAGATGTTTCTCATCTTAAAGAAAATCTAGCACATTAGAACATCTGGCTAACTAGATTTCTGTTTTTATGTAAAATGTGTAATTAATTTTAGACTTGTAGTTTAAAAGTTTAAGAGCACTTGACTGAGTTTGTAAATAATATTGGAATGTATACAAGAATTTGGAAGTTCCTTTTTTTCTTTCTTTCTTTCTTTCTTTCTTTCTTTCTTTCTTTCTTTCTTTCTTTCCTTCTATTATTGACTTTATTGAGGTGACATTGGTTCACAAAACCATACAGGTTTCAACTGTACAACTCAACAAAATATCATTTGCACACTGCATTGTGTGCCCATTGTCCCAAAGCAAACACTCTTTCCATCCCCATTACCCCACCTTTACCCACCTCTACCTACCTTCACCCCCTTTCCCTCTGGCTATCACCACACTGTTGTCTATGTGTTGTGATATATATATATATTTTTTTTTTTTTTGCTTAATCTCTTCACCTTCTTTCTTCCAGCCCCCCAAACTCCCTCCCCTCTGACAGCCATCATTCTGTTCCCTGTGTCCATGCCTCTGTTTCTATTTTGTTTGACAGTTTTTTTTTCCACTGGAATCCACATAAAACTGAGATCATATGAGATTTATCTTTCTCTGACTGGCTTATTTCGCTTTGCAAAATAATCTCCAGGTCCATCCATGCTGTTTAAAAAGGTAAGATTTTCTATGGCCAAATAATATTCCATCGTGTAAATGTACCACAGCTTTTTAAACTGCTCATCTACTGATGAGCACCTGGGCTGTTTTCAGACCTCTGCTATTGTATATAATCCTGCAATGAACATAGGGGTGCATATATTCTTTCAAGTTAGTGTTTCAGGTTTCTTTGGATATACAAGTATTGCCAGAAATGGCATCACTGGGTGAAAAGGTAGATCCATTTTTTATTTTATGAGGAAACTCCATATCGCTTTCCACAGTAGTTGCACCAGTCTGCATTCCCACCAATAGTGCACTAGGGTTTCCTTTTCTTCACATTCTCACCAGCACTTGTTGTTTGTTGGTTTATTGATGATAGCCATTTTGACAGGTGTGAGGTGATATCTTACTGTGGTTTTAATTTGTGTCTCTCTGATGATTGGCAATGTTGAGAATTTTTTCATATGCCCATTGGCCACCTGATGTCCTCTTTGGAGAAGTGTCTATTTAGGTCCTTTGCTCATTTTTTAATTAGGTTATTTGTCTTCTTGGCGTTGAATTATATAAGTTCTTTATATATTTTGGAAATTGACCCCTTATCAGATGTATCATTGGCAAATATGTTCTCCCATGCAGTGGCTTCCCTTTTCATTCTGTTGATGGTTTTTGTTTTGCTTTATTTTGTTTTGTTGTTGTTGTTGTTGTTGTTGTTTTGCAAAAGTTTTTTAGTTTGATGCAGTCCCGTTTGTTTATTTTCCTTTGTTTCCCTTGTCCAAGGAGAAATATTTGCAAAAATACTGCTAAGAAGAATGTCTGGAATTTTACTACCTATGTTTCCTTCTAGGATTTTTATGTTTTTGCAACTTATATTTGTCTTTAATCCATTTTGAGTTTATTCTTGTGTATGGTGTAAGTTACTGGCCTAGTTGCTTTCTTTTCCTTTTTTTTGCAAGTATTTGTCCAATTTTACCAACACCATTTATTGTAGAGACTATCTTTACCCAATTGTATTTTCTTGCCTCCTTTGTCAAATATTAATTGACCGTAAAGACATGGGTTTATTTGTGGGCTCTCTATTCTGTTCCAATGATCTATAGCTGTCTTTATGCCAGTACCATGCTGTTTTGATTACTATGGCCTTGTAGCATAGTTTCATATCAGGTAGTATGACACCTCCAAATTTATTTCTCTTTCTCAAGATTGCTGAGACTATTCAGGGTCTTTTGTGGTTCCATATAAATTTTTGGAATATTTGTTCCAGATCTGGGAGATATGCCATTTGTATTGTAATAGGGATTGCATTGAATCTGGAGATTGCTTTGAGTAGTATGAACATTTTAGTGATGTCGATTTTTTCTATCCATTAATATGGCATATGCTTCCACTTATTTGTGTCTTTCTTTCTTCAGTATCTTATAGCTTTCCAAGTACAGGGATTTTACATTCTTGGTTGAATTTATTCCTGGCTACCTATTTTTTGTTGCAATAATAAATGGGATTTTTTTCTTAATTTCTCTTTCCAATAATTCATTATTAGTATGTAAAAGTCACCAATTTCTGAATATTAATTTTGTATTTTGCTACTTTGCTAAATTAATTTATTAGACCTAGTAGTCTTTTGTGAAGTCTTTAGGTTTTTCTACATGCAATATTATGTCGTCTGCAAACAATGACAGTTTTACTTCATCCTTTCTATACTGAATGTCTTTTATTTCTTTTTCTTCTCTGATTGCTGTAGCTAGGACTTCCAGTACTATGCTGAATAAGAGTGGTGAAAGCGGATGTCCATGTCTTGTTTCTGATCTTAAGAGAAACACTTGCAGCTTTTCCCCATTGAGTATGATGCTGGCAGTGGGTTTGTCATATATGACCTTTATTATGGTGAGGTATGATTCCTCTGCTGCCACTTTGCTGAGAGTTTTTATTATAAATGGGTGCTGGATTTTACCTAATGTTTTTTTCTACATCTATTTATATAGCTGGAATTTTTATCCTTCATTTTGTTTATGTGATATATTACATTTATTGATTTAGGAATATTATACCCATCTTGCATTCCCAGAATAAATCCTACTTGATCATGGTGTATGATCTTTTTAATGTATTGCTGAACCTGGTTTGCTAATATTTTGTTGTGGCTTTTAACATCTATGTTCATCAGGGATATTGGCCTATAATTTCCTTTTTTTGTAGTGTCTTTATCTGGTTTTGGAATTAGAATAGTACTGGTTTCTTAAAAAGAGCTTGGAAGTTTTCCCTCCTCTTGAATTTTTTGGAATACTTTGAGGAGGATGGGTGTTATTTCTTCTTTGAATGTTTTGTAAAATTCACCTGTGAAGCCATCTGTTCCAAAAATTTTGTTTTCTGGAAGGTTTTTTTCATTACAACTTCAATTTTATGAATTGTAATTGGCCCATTCAGGTTTTCTTATTCTTCCTGATTCCGTTTTAGAAGAGTGCATGTTTCTAGGAATTTATCCACTTCTTCCAGATTGTCCAACATGTTGTATTTAGTTGTTCATACTGTTTTCTTACAATCCTTTGTAGTTCTGTGGAGTTGGTTCTTACTTCTCTTCTTTCGTTTCTGATTTTATTTATTTGGGTCCTCTCTTTGATTCTTGAGTATGGTTAAATACTTATCAATCTCATTTAACTTTTCAAAAAACCAGCTCTTGGCTTTATTGACCTTTCGTATTTTTTTAGACTCTATTTTGTTTGTTTCAACTCTGATCTTTATTATTTCTTTCCTTTTACTCATTTTGGTTTTTATCTGTTGTTCTTTTTCTAGGTTGATGTTTTGTTTTGTTTTGTTTCATGGTGTAATGTTAGATCACTTATTTGAGATTTTTCTTGTTTCTTGAGATAGGCCTGTGTTGCCTGAATTTCAATCTTAGAACAGCTTCTCTGTGTCTCATAGGCTTGGGGGTTGTTGTGCTTTCATTATCATTTGCTTCAGGGTATCTTTTGATTTCTTCCCTGACCTTGTTAACCCATTCATTGTTCAGTAACATGTTATTTAGCCCTCATGTATTTGTCAATTTTTTCCTTTTCTTTCTTGTAATTTTTAGTTTTATACCATCATGGTCACAAAAGATGCTTGATATGATTTCAATCTTCTTAAATTTACTGGAACTTGTTTTGTGGCCTAATGTGTGGTATATCCTGGAAAGTGTTCCATATGCACTTGAAAAGAATGTATATTCTGCTGTTTTGTAGTGACATGCTCTACAAATATCAGTTAAACCCATCTAGTCTAATGTGTCACTTAAGGCCTCTATTTCCTTGTTGGTTTTCTGCCTGGAAGACCTATCCAGTGATGTTCAGGAGCAATCAAGACCCCTGCTATGACTGTATTACTGGCAATCTCTCCCATTGTGTCTATCAATATTTGCTTCATATATTTAGGTGCTCCTATTTTGGGTGCATAAATATTTATAAGGTTTATAGCCTCTTGTTCAGTTGATCCCTTTATCATGATATCATGTCTTTTTTTGTCTTATTTTATAGTCTTTGCTTTAAAGTATATTTTGTCTGATATACATATTGCTACCCCAACTTCTTTTTTGTCTTCATTTGCATTAAATATCTTTTTATACTCATTTACTTTCACTCTGTGTCTGTCTTTCTATCTGAAGTGTCTGTTGTAGACAGAGTATGTATGGGTCTTGTTTTCTTATCCATTAAGCTACCTACATCTTTTGATTGGCATATTTAACCATTTACATTTAAAGTGATTTTTTAATCCTCACCCAAGGATATGCTTATTGATTTTTAGAGAGAGAGGAAGGGATAGAGAGATACAGAGAGAGAGAAATGTCAATGTGAAAGAGAAACATTGATTGGTTGCCTCCCATACATGCCCTAACCTAGGTATGCCCTGACCCACAACCTAGGTATGTGCCCTGACCAGAAATTGAACCCATTAACTTTTAGTATATGGAACAACATGCCAACCAATGAGCCACCAAGCCAGGTCTTAAAGTGATTTTTAATAGGTATATAGTTATTGTCATTTTATTATTCATATTTTTTTATTTTTCCCCTCTATTTTTTAGAAGTCCCTTTAACATTTTTTGTAATACTGGTTCTGTGGTGATGAACTCCTTTAGTTTTTATTGTCTCTGAAGGCTTTTTCTCTTTCAACTTTAAACTATAGCCTTGCTGAGTAGAGTAGTCTTGGTTATAGATTCTTGCTTTCCATCACTTTAAATATTTCCTGACAGTTCCTTCTGGCCTGAATTGTTTCTGTTGAGAAACCAGCTGGTATTCATATAGGAGCTCGTGCTGCTTTTAAGATTCTCTCTTGGTCTTTAATCTTTGCCATTTTAATTATGTGTATTGGTGTGGGCATCTTTGGGTTCATCTTGTTTGGGACTCTAGTTCCTTGACCTGTGTGTCTTTTTCCTTTACATGTTAGGGAAGTTTTCAGTCATTATTTCTTCAAATAGGTTCTCAATCCCTTGCTCTCTCTCTTCTCCTTCTGGTACCCCTGTGATGCAGATGTTGTTATGCTTGATGTTTTCCCAGAGGTTCCTTAAACCAGGGGTCCAACCGTTGGGCTGTGGACTGGTACCTGTCTGTGGCCTGTTAGGAACCAGGCTACACAACAGGAGGTGAGCAGCAGGTGAGTATGCAAAGCTTTGCTGGAATAACCGAATAACAGCATGAGCTCCACCTCCTCATCTCCCCCTACACCCACAGAAAAATTGTCTTCCACAAAACCAGTCCCTGATGCCAAAAAGGTGGGGGACTGCTACCTTAAAGGATACTCATTTTTTAAATTCTATTTTCTTTTTGCTGCTCACATTGTTTTCAGTTACCTAGTCTTCTAAATTGCTGATTCATTCCTCTGCTTTTAATTCCTTCTAGTGTATACTTCATTTTCGTTATTGTATTCTTCATTTCTGACTGGCTCTATTTTATGGTTTCTATGCCCTTTTTTATGCTGTTGAATTTCTCACTAAGTTCCTTGAGCACCCTTATAACCATTTTTTGGAACCCCGTATCTGGAAGATTGCTTGCCCCCATTTCATTTAGTTCTTTTTCTAGGGATTTCTCTTATTCTTTCACTTGGGACATGTTTCTTTGTCTCCCCATTTAGCTGCCTCTTGATGTTTGTTTCCATGTATTAGGTAGAACTTTTATGTCACCCAGTCTTGGTAGAGTGGTCTTATATAGTAGGTGTTCTATGGATCCCAGTGGCACAGTCTTTCCGACACCTGAACCAGGTGTTCTAGGAGTGTTCCTTGTGTGGGGGATGTGTGTCATCCTGTTGTAGTTGAACCTTGATTGCTATTGGTACATCTGTGGGTTGACCCTCAGGTTGACTGGCTATAAGGATTGGCCACCCCCAGAGTGTATGAGGGACAGTGTAGGGCCTGACCCCATGAAGTACAATTTGCCCTAGCAGGGCCTGGTGCCTGCCAAGATCTCCATTTGGGTGCACTGCTTGTGTAGCAGATTGGGTGGTGCTCTATTGTGGTCTAAACCCAGCCCTTAGTTGCGTTTGTTTTAGGGTCTCTTGGGAGAGACTTCATTGCAGGTCAATGTCAGATGATACCTATGACCAACTCTGGCTACTTGTAGGAGTTACAAAGCAATCCACAGTTGTAGCTGCCCATGCTGGGCCTGGGTGTGCACTGAAGAGGCAAGCTGAGAACTGAGGCTGACTGTTACCAGTACCGTGACTGAAGCAGGTCAGCAAAAGCTTCAAGGGACCTGAGACCTACTGCAGACTGCTGACTGCCTGTTAGACTCAGCCACTGAAAGAGCCTCAGGTGGTACACAAGTTGCTTGAGGCAGGTTCCCAGGAACTCACCAGGAAGAGGCAAGTGGTGTTCAACAGATTAGTAAAGTTTCAATCTCAGCACTTTTGGTGATTCTGAAGCCACTTAGCAAAAGTCTCAGTGTACACTGAGGCCAGCTACCACCTGCGTGACGCCCATGGAACTTTGCAGTGGGGCAGTGTCTCAGGTAGTTGTCAGGGTGGAGCTAGTAAAGTTCACCAGGCTAAAGCAGATTAAGATTTGGCAGTGTGGAAGGACCGATTAACAGAGGATAGGTGGAGCCTACTGACCACACAGGAAAACAGCCCTTACCCTGAAGCCAGACAACTGAGATTCTCCCTGCATGTGTCTGGCACTCCCTGGAGCTTCACCAGAATTCCTCAAGAGATTTTTAAGAAACACTACAATGCAGGTCCAGGCTGGTTTCTATTGCAGAGACTCTGGCAATGGGCAAACTGGTTAGGATAGGGCCTCAGGGAGTCAGTCAAGGTGGAGCCAGTGTAGCTCAACAGGCTGGTGCCTTGTGAGGACTGTGTTTAATTCAGCAAAGATGGCACCCATGGGCCATGCAGTAGGAAGACTCAACAGAAGGACTTGGTTGCTGTCCCTCCAGCCCTCACCCAAAAACCACAAAATTCAGTCTCTCCCAGTATGACTCTAGTACCCCCTGAGCCTTTGTCTGTCTGCCAAACCCCAGGGTGAGGGCCTGTGAGTGAGAATTTGCACACTGGCCCCTTAAAGGCACCTGGGTTTCTAGCACACTCCCATTTCAACTGGACAGATGGAATCCCCACTGATTTTCACAGCCAGGCATCATGGGGGTTCGTCACCCTGGCACTGGTGCTCCAGGTTAGGGAGCCCAGCTTGGGGCTGAGACTATTCACTCCTCAGGAGACCTTTGCAGCTGAGATACCCCACAGCAGCACATGGGTGTGGGGCCAGTCTGTTTCTGTCATTCTATCAGTCTCAATGGAACTTCTTCTTTGTAGTCTTAATTATAGGGCTTCTGTTTAGTTACACTTCACGTGGTTATCCAGGTTGATTTTTGTATAATTTAGTTGTAATTTTGATGTGGTCTGGGTAGGAGGTGAGTGCAATGTGCATCTACTCTGTCATCTTGAACCTTCCCCACATTTATTCTTAGATAATTAATAGTTGTTCCAACGCTTTGTCCAAAATAGTTTTTCCATTATAATTCCTAATTGGTTATCACTAGTAATTGGGAACACCATCTTTATATGATTGGTCTTTTATACAACAACCTGTTAGGAAGCCCTTATTAGTTTTCAAGGTTAGGACGGTCCTTCGGGTTTCTGTGGAAGACACGCATCATACCATCAGCTGCTAAGGACATGTATGTGTCTTTCTCTCTTAATTCAAATTCCTGATATTTCTTTTTCTTATCTTTTCCTTGTTTTCTGTCCAGGACTTCCAGTACAATGTGGAGGTGGTGACACTTCTCGTTTCTGTCTTTAACATGAATGATTCTCAAGTTTTCTCAGTGCCCATGATGTGTCAACTGCATCAGGCTGAGGAAGATTCCATCCAGTGTTTCTTTGCTAAGGATTGGCTGATGTTTCTTTTCTAAATCATGAATGAGTATTGGATTTAGGGCAATACATTTTTCCTGTACCTACTGTCATTTTTAGGTGGTATAGCATCCTATTCCTCATCCTGTATTTTTAATATACTCTCAAAATCAATTTGCTGCTACTTTATTTTATTTATTTTGTTTATTTTTTAATCCTCACCTGAGAATATGTTTATTGATTTTAGAGAGAGAGGAAGGGAGGGAGGCAGGTAAGGAGGGAGGAGAGAGAAAGAGAGAGAGAGAAACATCAATCAGTTGCCTCCTGTACAGGCCCTGACAAGGAATCAAACCCAAAACCTATGTATGTGCCCTGACGGGGAATCTAACCCTAACCTTTTGGTGTACTAGATGATGATCCACAAATGGAACCACCCAGCCAGGTAGTTCCATTTTATTTTTAGATTATTTGTTTCTTCATACCTAACTTTGGTCTTAACTTCTTTGTGCTATTGTTGGTCTTTTGTAAGATAGAGTATCTACAGTGATCTGAGAACACTGTAGTACACACAGAAATACTATATGTGTTTACTAATATATTGCGTGTGATAATGAAGTAAATCTTAAAAATATATAAATTCCATTTATTCTCTGTTAGATACATATTCAAATAATGGTAACAGTCAAAAGACCTATAAAATGAAGCTTTACAAAATGGCTATAATAAAAACAATTAATTTTAAATTTCAAATGTATAGTGTAATAATTATTTCAGTTGAGAAAATGAGCACCACTTAAAACGTTAGTAACATTCAAGGAAATCGAGTCAAAAATCTCTCCTATTGGCCTTCCATGAGATTTTCTTACGTGCCCCCACTTAAGACAGCTTCCAGCCCATTGACCTTTGCTGGGCAACCTACACAGCCCTGTCCAGCGGTTCTAATGGCGCAGCCCCTGTGAATCACTTCCCCGGAACGGTGCATCCCTCTCAGTCAATGCTCATCTCAACATGAACTAAACTGCTGCACCCATAAACACGGGCCACAAAGTTAGCTGACGTTTACTTTGAACACACCAACCTTTGGGAAATTAATCCCCCTTTTCCTCTCTAATCTTTTAATGCCTGTTTCATAATATTTCTCACAGCACAGGGGTGGATGGCCAGGGAAGAGACTCACATACCATCGTTTTGCGTTCTTGGGTCTAGGAGACCAATGCATAATCCATGTCTCGCTTGTTTGTATATAATCATTTTTAAAGGTCAATTTTGGCGATCTCTCGATAAAACAAAAACCGGGGAACTCCACTTGTCTCTAAAGCCCAGGTCACAAGTACTCGTGGCTGGGAGCTATGCATCCTAGAATGAATTCTGTCCTCAGAGCGCAGACCGCAAAGCA